>CAOJCR011343908.1:0-10051 GCA_948330485.1 Euphorbia neoarborescens | reverse complement strand
ATTTGCAAGGCTTCTCAACAGTAATTATAGCAATTAAGAAATACAAGCCAACAATCCCCTGATTTGTTCTTCAAGATAAATATTTTAAGTTTCCAATTGGTAATAACAAGTTATTTGAAAAGGTTGATGCTTCATCGATCAAACATGAATTCACTGCTTCACAGCACCAATGGAAGGCGAAATGGATTGTGGCACAATGGCTTATTGACATATTAATTGCAATAACTCTCAAGATGCATCATGCATGACTTAAACAACATTTTTCTACCAGCCAACAACTTTGGTGTTCCCTAACTAGGAGCCGTAGTACATACATCTCATCTTTTCTTAGTTTCAAGTTTAAAGCTTTCATGGATGCAATTTATTCAAATACTACTAGTTTACCATTGGATATCCTAGTTCACTCAAATAACAAGGGATACTTCAAAGGATTATGTAGAACAAAACAAAGCAGTATCTTAGTCAATCTCAGCAGTCCAAAATCATTGGATTTTAATATTAAGTCGTAGCTTGGTTAGAAAACTTCTACACATTAAAGGTTTTCTTTTCTTGCAAATATTACATGGTAAACTTCTAATCTTCTTGTTCAATAAGCGCTCAGCCAAAAATGTTTTAAGTGAAATTTATTTCATTTAAACAAGGTAATTTCCACAAATAACAATCAGCAAACAGAAGAAAAATGTATTTGAAAAATGTTCCCGGATTTACAGAGCATGAGAATTCAACTCAACATTACATGTCTTCCCAGGAATAAACACCAGTTGTGTGTTCTGTCAAGAGTTGGGTTGGAATTGCAGGAATCATTAGCTCCGGTTAATCAATGAATGTGCAGTTACGTTCTTACTTTAGTTTCAATTTGAACCACGCACGACCATCCTAACAAAAACTGTTTGTTGCTTTAATTTGATTTGAAACATACATAAACAACATCAAATATTGCAATATGGTTGATTGAAATGGTCTGATACCACAATACGGTGACATAACCAACAAATAATGTGAAGCATTGACAGTAAAGACTAGTGCAAGTTATTCTCTGAAACAACAGTTCTTTCTACTGGCATAGTAAGATGAGCCACAACCACAGAAACTAAATCAAATTAGGAATCCAAGATCACAATTTTACAGATTCCTCCTAGCACCATCACATTCATTGCAAGATACAATCCATAGATTAAATACAAAATTACTTCCAAGAACTTGCAATTTTTTTTCTATGTAAGGTCCAGCAGGGAAAAAAACTTGACCAGAAAAAACCAATGATGCAACGACATCAGAAACTTGTGACAACAAAATGCTGGCAAGTGACATCAAATTACCGTAATTAATAAGCAACCACTAAAAAAAAAAGAGTAAATCAATGTGAGCAAGCAAAAATATTGCTCAAAACAGCAATTACAACACAAACTTACCCGGAGGAAGCTTGGATTTATCATAAGTTTTAAAGTGCTTTGTTGGCAAATATTGATCGAGTGCTGGCTGCCGAGACACATGCTCTTTTCTATCATCTGCACGTTCATTTCTCATCCGCTTGCGTCTTTCTTCACGTTCCTAACAAAGACACAAACCGCCGTCAATCATCGCACACACAAAAGTGAACCACCCACTATAAAAGTAAGAGGTTATAAAGTTGAAAACGAAGAGAGATTGCAAAAAGAATCAAATAAACAAGTTCAATATACATCCATGAAAATTAATAATGCACATGCCTAACAAGATATATATACCACTAAACCAATATTTGTATGCTAAATCAAGACTAAGCCATGTTCTCTCTTCTAATGCTACTTACTTTGTATAATTTCCACTAGCATATCCATATCAGATATGATAAAAATAACGTAAGCCAAGTACATGAAAGTTTTAAACAAAAAATACCATATTTCATCAGAGAAGCCACTCCTAGGACCTTATCATCAGGAAATTGTTAGTAACACCTAAAAAACTTATGTAAAGTAGGATAGAGTGATGTAGGACAAAGGAAAAGAACACAAGCGCATATGTTAAAAAAAAGTTATTGAGATTTGTATGATGTCCAACTTTAACTCAAGGAAGTTTAACATTGTCTAACTTGAATATTTTTTCTAAACTTGAGATGTTAAAAAAGCCTAAAAAATGTCATTCTATTGTAATCAAAGAATAAGATCACTAAAACTTATTTCTTTATTTTGGAGACAATGCAATGTTCTCCCTTTCTTGTATGAACAATTTATCAGACATAATAAAGTACGCATAGTCCCTACAAATCCTTTCAAAACTCCCAAAGATAGGTACTTGCTGAATCCATCTTCTATTTTCTCATACCGGCTTATGGACTAAGGGTCACCTTTTACTTACCTAACATCAAAATTCCACATCATTTAGCAACATTTGTGCAGAAGACCACAACCAAGTCAAATTTTAATTCTTGTACTATTTGTGCTAATGTTTACTTCCTTACTGAAATAATTATGCAACAAATTGATCGGTAAGTAAATTTTTTATCCAGACAACTTCGAAATATCCATATATCTCAGGCTTCACTTGAATCGCTTCCCAACTCATGTTCAATTTTACCTCAAAAGTATAATTTTTTCCCAATTGTCAAGAAACAATAAACACTGAAAAATACATCATTATTCGTCAGCATCTTCTAAACTGAAACAACCATACAAATCATAAAAAATTCAGAAAGAAATCACAAAGGTACATCACTTCAGAGTTGTCTAGAACCACCAAAGGCATCAACTATTTTCCAAGCAGCAGAATTCAAATTTTTACATTCTCTATCACACATACTATATCTAAAAGGGGGAAATTATCAGGTCCTAATGCATCAAAATTCTCATGGTTTTTCTGTTGAAAAATAATCAGGTTTATGGTATGTGCTCAACGCCAAGGACTCAATCTCACAAACAAACAACAGCTGAAAAGTATATTATTACCAAAATATTTTAGGTTAACATTAACACATTATGTCTGATAGAAAAAAATACCGATCAATTATCACTACTAGGAATAAAATAAAAATATAAAAAGAGAAGTTCTGATCGCAAATAACTTCAAACAAAGATGTTCAGGTATCATTACCCTTGTTTCCATAACAAAGAAAAATCAATTATCTGTCAGATTCGGCGACTTAATAAAGTAAATGATGAAATTCAGAACAATAAATGCATTCTTCCAAAGCAAAATTGTTAGAATCATATAAAAGGAAAATATCATAAATACCCGACGTGCAGTTTCAACAGCACTTTCAAACCGTTCTTCCGGAGCACTGAATTGTTCGACATGCTCTTCAAAATTATCTTCTTCATCTTCAGGCACCGGTGAAACATTTAAGTCCATGGTAACAACCATTCAAAAGCCTCCACACAGCATTTAAAAACATGAAAGTCTCAGATAATCAGTTGCATTCCCTCTACTAGCATTTCTGTGACACCAAGAGAAAATATGGTTAAATTTATTGTCGGCACAAAAGACAGAAGTGAAGCAGCATTGTCATGAAAGCAAGAATAATTCATCAACCCTGAGTTTAAGGTCACTGCTCACTCCAATTCCACTGGCTATAGTCAGAGGCCAAGAAACTAGAGTAAGAGTAAACAAAAAGGACTAACACAAAGAACATGAAAGTAAATCTCCGCCATCTTTTCTTCCACATAAATTGCAGCTAATCTTCACATACCAACAAATTCAACAACGACAATACCCCAAAATCAACTCCAAAACCAAAACTACTTCATCCTTTCATTTTCTTCGCGACAAGCGGCTAATTAAACAGTGGCTCAAACCGTAAATACCAATGCTACACACCAAAAGCAAGCTCCCATCGCTAATCAGCCAAGTAAAAACACAAAACAAAACGAAAACAAGAGGAATCGACACCAATCGAGAAAAGAGGAAAGCTCATGCATTCGAAGACAAAATTAAATCGAAAAAGAAGGAATACCAAGCCCTAGCGGAACATGAGAAAAGAGAAGGCAAATCTTCAAAGCGCGCGATCAAAATACCATCGAAAAGGATGTTGGAAGAAAACCCCCCAGATAGTGTGTAGCAGAAGCAAGTAAACCCTAGAGAAAGAAGAAGATTGGCGTTGGTGAAGAAGAAGAAGAAGAAAGAAGTAGAAGAGAGGTTTAATTGAATAATCAATCCATGTCAGGGGAGAGAAGAGAGATTCAGAAAGTGAGACAGGAAATCCATGAATCGGGGTTTGGAGCTCAAGTCCAGTGATTATTAATATTATTATTATTATAAAATAAAATTGTGTCTTATTTATAGACATGGAAAATTAAAAAAAGAATAATAATAAATAATGCATTTTGAAAGCAGGAGGAGGCGGTGGAAGCTGAGGATTGGGCTGTTTATTTCCATATAGCGAGCTTTTACGGCGCTAATTTAAATATTTATTATTTTTAAATCTATGTAACCGAAAATAATTATTTTTAAATCTATTAGTGATATTTTTAATTAAGTTAATAAAATCATATTCAGTGACCCAAAATGTTTAATTTAAATTTTTTACTTAATTATTCCAGTGTAAAAACATATTTAAATTTTTATATAAAAATATAATTACTTTTAATATTAAATTCAAAATAATTTATTTTTACATTTAATTTAAAAATTTTATATTTTAAAACTGTAATTTATAAAGATAAGTTTTTAAATTTGTATTTCATGTTAAAATAATAACAGTTAAATCTTTAAATGATAATATTACATATATAAAAAAATAAAATTGAATTTAAAATTGATAGTTCCTCCAATCTAAACTAAATGATGTTATAAAAAAATACATTATTATTAATAATCATTGATATAGTTGATAAAATTAATAATCTACCATTTATTTTTGGTTTTTTATTTTAACTATAACGTAAGAATAAGAGATTTGTTAAAGTTATGATTTAAGATTAATTATTGATTAAAAGTAAAGTATATATGTAAAGTATTAATAAAAGTCTAAAACGTCATTTAACAATAATATTTTTAATCTTAAAATATCATTTATTTTAAACTGAAAAAAATTAATAAAAATTAAAAATTCTATAAAATTCAAAAAAAATTTAAAATAATTATTAGTCACACACTTTAAGAAATAATTTTAGATAAATAGAAGATAAAACAAAGTAGAGCCTAATAATATATAAATATATTACAAACTAAATATAATCAAAATATTAATCAATGTTAATTATATTTTTAAAAAAATATGTTTTTTTTTAATTTAGGGGTTTCAAAATATATTTTACCGAATATTTATTTATTTATCTAAAAGAGCAACACTGCAAACATTGCACCTTTTTATTTTTATTTTATATACACAAATGGATTAATTATTTAAGCATTTATTGGTCAGAATTTGCACTTTTCTATAAACTTCAAACTAATAAATAAGCAGATTTATTTATTCCCCTAATATGAAAATGAGCTTAATTAATATAAATAGATATTCCAAGTTTTTTTAATAAAAATATATTCCATTTTTTCATATTTAAAAATATTCCACTATTATAATACATAATATCCAAAGATTGTGTACAATTCAAAAACATATTTACATATATTTTTTGGTTACATATATTATCATTTCACATAAAAAAATAGCAAATTGAGCTTTTTTTATTTGATGGAAAATATTTTTTTATTTATTATGGACTAAAAAGGAAATTAAAAAAATTCAATAAAAGAATTTATATAAAAAATAAACGAACTTACTAAATAAATATTCGGACTTAAATACTCTCTTATTATTGTTTTTAATTATTTTATCGATAATTTTTACCTTCTAGAAAATGCAAAATACATTTTTTCAAAAGAAAATTGTTTTCATTTTGTTGAAGAATTGATATAATATTTTTTTTAAGTTTTTCTTAAAAAAAATAGAAAATATTGATCTTTTATTTAACATATTTTTTATTCAAACACGAGATAACATCATGTTTTATATATGTTTTTCTATCATATATTTGATTCGGATTCTGTTCTGGCAATCTACCCAATAACGGGATCGGTTGAACTTTTAAAATTTATGATGTGAATAAAAGTCAGTTATTAAGGCAAAGTCTATCTCACAAGTAAATACTCAATCTTTAAATAAGTGCAGTTAGACTCTGTTCTTTTGGACTGAACTGAACCAAATACTGATTTTTATAATAATAATTATAAATAATAATAATTATAAAATAATATAAAATTAATAATCATATATAATAATAAAATAATTACAAGATTAATAATGATAATAATAATTTTATTATTTTTATTAATTAATAATAATAAATTAATAATATAACTGAACTGAAATTAAGTCCAAAAGAACAGAGCTTTAGACATTTTATCCCGAGTGACCATACATATCCTCTACATGATTGTCCGGAGTTATCACGATGTTAAAATATTTTAACTATATCAACAATATATTATTAAATCAAATTATTGAAAATTATAAATTTGCTAAGTTTGATATCACAAAGTATTTTGTTAACAATTTAGAACACTATATTTTATATCTATGTAATGTAATCTCAAAACCTAATTCAATAGTAATTGCATTAATAAATAATTATATATAACTTTTTAATAAATATTTATATATAACTTTTTACCTAAATATACCACAAATTAAAAAATATGTATATACATAAAAATTGAAAAATTTCAAAATGACAAAATAATTATAAATGACAGGCCATTAATAAAAAAATGTCATTTTACTTCATTTAAAAAATTAATATTTTGCTAGTATAGTGATAATAATAGACTATAATTACTAGAATCAATATAATTATAATTGAATCGAGAAATAAATTGGTAAATTTATTTGTTTACAGTTTAATTTATTCGATCCAATTTAAATTAGTAATTTAAATGAATTTAAATGAATATTTATTTAATAAAAAATGTTTTTAATTAATAAATTATAGTAAGGTTGAAATTTTAGTAAAATAAAATATTAATTTTTGTTAATATTTTAAAAAAAATAGAATTATTATCAAGTCAAACTGGGTGATGATTGCTCACGATTAAATCGATTAATTCAATTCGATTTTAATAACTTTGATTGACAATCTATAAAATAATATCATTAAATTTATTTATAAAATTCGAATTAATCAATATTTAATATATGGTGTTTAAAAACTATATTATAAATAAAAAATAAACCATAAAATTCAAATTCAATTTAATTAAAAAAATAAATATAATTTTGATTTGGACAACTACATATAGAAAAGATTTGGTCAACTAATTTTCATTAATTGGGAACAAAATAATGGTTATATAAACAAATAAAGTTAAATAAATAAATAAAAGATATAAAATCAAAATTTTCAAAGTAGGTCAATAAATAGATTTAATTTGGTAGGTATAGTATTATTAAAATTAGATTGAATTAGTGGATTGAATCTATTTAATTATTGATTTTATTTAATTTTTAAAATTTTAAATTTTTTAATAAAAATTAAAAAATATATATTTTAATATTATAATTTTTAATTTAATTATATTTTATTATTATTTATTAGTAATAAAGAAATAATTTTTTAAATTAAATGGATTGAACTATAAATTAATAAACAAATTTGCCATTAGATTTTTTCTCGGTTTCTTCTTTTCCAAACAGTCCTTGAATCCATTTAAGTATGGATCTGTAATTCGACTCATACGACTGCGCCTGAGCTACTTACGTCGGGGGCCTTACCTGAATTGACTTCGAATCCTCCCACTAAGGTGGTCGCCGGAGCTGTTGAAGTTCATATTTTCTGGAATTTCGTTGAAGAGTAACTCAATCGCCGATAGGGGTCGCGTTTTGCAGTTGATTCCAGCTACTTGAATTTGGGGTAATTTCAGAATTCGATCACCTCTAAATGCTAGAATATATTCGATGCAATTGAAATGTGAGTGATTCAGTGGTCTTGTGCATTTGTTTTGAGTTGTATCGCTTTCTTTATATTCGAATCGGGAAATTGATCGATGGTGTGATTTGTTACCGATATTGCTCTGGTATTTGAATTAGGGTAATGTTGGGTTCATGATCTATTGGCAAAACGAGCAGCTCAATTTCTGGTATCTTTCTGTCTTTGTTTTTGCATGGAATTCAAATTTTGCTGTTAATAGTTCTCATTTGGGTCGCAATTCAAAACTCGAGAAGATCAGCTGGTTTATGAAATTCATTGCTTTTCATGTAAATTACAACGAGGACATTGCATTGTTTCTGCTGAACTATTATGGATCAGGATTCTTATGTATAGCACTTTGAATTCTTTTCTTACCATTTGTTCCACGAGCAGCAGTTCCATTTTTCACAGGTGCCTTTGTTTGTAAGAATGTGTATTGTTCCTTGTGAATTTGTTTTGTTGAGGTATGTGATGCTCCCACGCTTGACTATGATGCTTGGTATCTCAATGTTGTGGATTTCGGTTTCTTTCTGTGTGTTTATGTTTGACGCCTGTCCGATGTTCTAGTGCAAATGCCAGTTTATTTAGTGATCATTATGCGAGTTTTACAATTACTGTAATGTTCCTGTATCAGATGTAGAATCCATCAAGATCAATAGCATTCTGCATCCCGTATTCGACCTAACTTGAAGTGACTGAAGTCTTTCTGATCGTTTTGAGCTAATCAATTTGAACTTAGCTGAAAAACCAGCAATCCGATACAAGAACACAAGAATTCATTAAGATTTCCTTTGTATAGTTCATCTGTTTCGAGTATCCCCTTGAGGAGAGCAAGAATGACCCTTTCAGATCGTAACCTCTTTCGTTACAGCCTTCTTGCTTTCTACCTTATGGGGCCGCCTTGCTTCATTGCTCTCAGGTTCCTTCAAGCCCCATATGGCAAGCACAACCGCCCTGGATGGGGTCCCTCCATTTCTCCACCTTTAGCCTGGTTCATCATGGAGAGTCCAACTCTATGGCTAACTCTTCTCCTCTTTCCATTTGGCCAACATGCTACCAATTTCAAAGCCATCATCCTTATAGCCCCATATCTCATCCACTACATCCATCGCACCTGCATTTACCCGATTCGCCTATTCTTGAATACCAAGAAGCAAAGTGCCAAAACTGCAAATGGGTTTCCAGTAAGTGTAGCCATAATGGCATTTGTGTTCAATCTATTGAATGCTTATTTGCAGGCCAGGTGGGTGTCTCATTACAAGGAGGATTATGACAGTGATGGATGGTTCTGGTGGAGGTATGTGGCTGGTTTTTCTGTGTTTGCATTAGGTATGTGGATTAATATACGGTCCGATAGGGTCTTGGTAGGATTAAAAAGAGAGGGTGGTGGCTACAAAGTGCCAAGAGGAGGATGGTTTGAGCTGGTTAGCTGTCCCAATTACTTTGGTGAGATTGTGGAGTGGCTTGGTTGGACTGTGATGACATGGTCTTGGGTCGGGTTCGGGTTCTTTTTGTTCAGTTTCGCCAATTTGGCTCCTAGAGCAGTTGCTAATCATAAATGGTATTTGGACAAGTTTGGTGAAGATTATCCTAGGAACAGAAAAGCTGTCATCCCTTTCTTGTACTGAGATCTATTGCTGTAATCTATGATGCACATAAACTTCAGTCACTCATGTTTTCGTATTTCGTATCCGTTTCAGATACCGAAACTCGTGGAAACCAGTACGAAATGTTTCTGGGCGTTTCTATGAATAAAATAAAGTTGGAAACTTGTTTTGTATGATTTGAGAAACCGTACTTAACAAATTATTCATAAATTCACAATATAATTTTGTCAAACTAAAAAGGGTATTTTTTGATTTAAATCTTTTAACAAATAATTTAGTCTTTTTATTTGTTTTAAATTTTTTATTTGCTCATATTTTTTATTCCAACAAATTATTTTTTATTTTTTATAAAAGTATAATCATATAATTTATAAATATATTTCTATATCTTTTATTATTTATATGTTTTTCTACAGTTTTCGTTTTTTTTGTGGGGTTTTATTTATCAATGTTTGTTTTCGGATCCTTAAAAAAGCCTGTAATATAATGGCTGGAGTGACTTTTATTATTTTGACTGGGAGCTCTCTCATTTCTAGTACATGCGTAAGTGAGACCGTCTACTAT
>CAOJCR011341294.1:0-12073 GCA_948330485.1 Euphorbia neoarborescens | reverse complement strand
ACTCGCAGCTGCTGAGTTACTTGAAGAGGACTCAGTACCTTAGACCTATACTGAAGCATTGCAGAGCAAACACTGTGACCACTGGAATACTGCTATGACAGAAGAAATGTATAGTTTGATAAGGAACAAAACCTGGACACTGGTAGATAAACCTCAAGAACAGAAACTGATTGGTTGCAGATGACTATTCAGGGAAAAGGAGGGATTACCAGGGTATCAACAAATACGATACAAGGCCAGACTTGTTGCAAAAGGCTACTCACAAGTTGAAGGTATGGATTTTAATGAAATATTCTCGCCTGTTGTGAGACATACCTCAATACGAGTATTGTTGTCTATAGTTATGCATATCTAGAATAGCTGGATATTAAGAAAGCTTTCCTTCATGGAGAACTATGTGAGAGGATTTATATGCCTCAACCTGAGGGGTTTGTGAACAAAGAAGAAGAAGATAAGGTGTGCTTGTTGAAGAAAGCTCTATATGGACTGAAACAGGCGCCTAAACAATGGTATCTCGGGTATCTCGGGTTTGATAATTTTATGATCTCAGCTGGGTTTAATAGAAACTATGAAGACATCTGTGTTTACTCTAAATGGGTATCTAAAGAAGTCTCTGTTTATTTAGTATTATATGTAGATGATATGCTTATATCATCCACAATGCTCAGTGAAGTAAATAGAATTAAGCAGCTTCTGTTCAATGAGTTTGAAATGAAAGACTTAGGAGAAGCGAAGAAAATTATAGGCATGAACATTCACAGAGACAGGAAGAATGGTGTGATGCATTTGTCACAAGAAAGTTACATATAGAAGCTCTTACTGAGATACAATATATTAACTTGTAAACTTGTCAACACTCTATTTGGTAGCCATTTTAAGCTATCAAAGGCTCAAGCTCCTACAACTGAAGCTGAGAAGCAAAGGATGAGTAAAATTCCGTATGCAAGCCCAGTTGGGAGTATCATGTATGCTATGGTGTGCTCAAGACCCGACTTAGCATATTCAACGAGTGTCATTAGTAGGTTCATGACAAATGCTGGACTAGAGCATTAGGCTGTTGTAAAATGGGTGCTGAAGTATCTAGAAGGAGCTGTGTCCAGTGGACTGATCTTCAGAAAGAATGGTACTGAGAGAATGTCATTTATTGAAGGATGTTGTGATGCTGATCATGCTGGAGATTTGGATAACAGGAAGTCAACCACAGGATATGCTTTCAAAGTATTTAGAAATATTGTGAGCTGGAAGTCGTGTTTACAAACAGTGGTAGCTCTCAGTTCCACAAATGAGGAATATATGACCATTAGTGATGCTGTAAAAGAAGCATTGTGGTTAAAGAGTCTTCTGGAATGCATGGGTTTTTCAGCAGGATGTGCAATTCTTTGCTGTGATAATCAGAGGGCAGTAGCACTGATGAAGAATCATGTGTTTCATGCTAAGACAAAACACATAGATGTTTATTTCCACTTTGTAAGTGATATAATCAGTAAAGGGGATTTAGTGGTGGAAAAGATACACACTGAAGAGAACTATATTGATGCATTAACCAAACCAGTCACCTCAGTCAAGCTGATTAAGTGCTTAAGGCTATTTGGGATTAGAGAACTTCTTGGAGGATAGTGGAAGAAGGGAATTCAACCTTCTGAGTTAAGCTTCGAATATGATGAGGAATTTCTGCCTATGAGGGAGATTTGTTGAATTGTAGTCAGAAATTGGTTAAGAGATAAGTAAATGTTAAATTCTGTTGGAAAAATTCTGTTGAGAAATCTGTTGGGTTAACAGTTGGAAGTCAGTTGTGAAAGTTGTAACTGTTTGAAGAACGGTTGAAGAGCACCTATATATAGATGCAGTTAAGCATACTTGCAACATAGTAGAATATATACTCAAGTTTCTTACTCTCTGTTATACCTTGTTTTAGTTTATCAAAATAGAGCATCTTTGTTCATCATCTGTAATCATCTTTGAAGCTTAACGTAAGTGAAGTTAAAGGCTAGAAGTAGGATTTTTACTCTGAAAATCTGAATCAAGGTAAATTGATTGTATTTGATTGTTGCTTGAGTTCATCAATTTCATCTTTGTCTCTTCTCTTTTCATTTCGTTTTCTGTCAATTGGATTTCATAATCTGAGTTCTGCAAGATTGGAGTTGGTTTGAAGAGAGTTTTTGGATCGTAACCGCTCACAAATACAAATAGAACATAAAACACATACAATTTACATTTAAACCTAGCTCCACCATATACTAATGTCTTGGTTGCTTAGTGATATGGTAGGCTGGGATAAAATATCAAATATCAGATTCAGGTTCAAGTTGTAATATCAACATTGGAAGGCGAATAGAACAAATTACAAAACAATATGATTGAACTGACTCTCAAATCTGGATTAATTGACATCCAATATGATATGAAAAGGCTAAATGGTAAACAAGGCTCCAACATTGTTTACCAGTGTTCTTTAGTCATAAAGATACAGATTCTTCGTGTAACACCACACAAATCATCATATCTAGATATAGTTTCCAAATAGTGCATAAAATAAATAGATTTGAATGCTAATGATGTAAAGATCGATGGCAATTTTTCCGTGGAACAATTGAATTAGAACCTATGATAGAACTATAATTGCATATAAAAAGTCATTTTTTCACTGCATCTACATACATGTAAAAATATATATGATATTTACAAAGTAATAAAGGGTGAGCACATCCTAAGTTATTGGAATTTTACATAAAAAAGAAATAATCGGCCCCTTGAAGAAAATTATAAATATATTAAGTTCACGAACTTTTTAAATTTGTATTATCAACTCCAAAATTGATTTTATTTTCTTGGTATGTAACTTTATATATTAACCGATATGACTAATACTATTTTAGCACGCAACACGAATTTTAAAAAAATTATTCACTTATAAAAATAAACTAATTACAAATGTATATGTTTAACGTTTAATAATAAAATTATAAATTTACTGTAGTGTTTGGAAATGTTTTCTCACAGTTTTGGTATTAAACGAAGTGTATTATGGACATGCGAAAAAATAGATCCAGCTTGTAGTTTTTTTTTTTTTTGGTAATAGATCGAGTTACAATAACATGTTTTGAGTCCCCTAAACAAAATTTGTATAATATATTACAAATTTTATTTAGGGGACTCAAAACATGTTTATTCAATAAAAAGAATAATAATAACAAGATGATATTTTTATAACTGTAATAGAGGTGTTTTAAGAAAACACATTTTGATTTATCAGTTTTAAAAATGCATTTTTGATGGAAAAAAATAGGTTTTATTTAAGAGGTTGATCTCTCAAGTAATATTTTAGAGTTGTCACTCGGCTAATAACTCATGCCAGAAATTTTCACGGCCTTTTGTGCTTATTCCTAAGTGGTAGCCCAAAATATCGCTCCAGAGAAACGAATTCAAACAAAAAAATCATTAAAGTTTCATTAAGATGCAGATGATTGAATTTAAGGGATTTAAGCATTCATGTTAAGTTACCAAATTAAAGCAGTTAAAAAATGAGCGTGCATACATAAAAAAAGGGTAAATAAATAATAAATTATACATCTGAAAGCAAGTAGTCCTAAAGCAAGGGGAGTACAATTCAAATAAAAAAGAAGAATCGGGATACAACTTGTTTAAAATACATAAATTCTAGAAAAAGGGTAAAATCTTACGGATACATCTAGGGAAAATGATAAATTTTCTAAACATACATTTAAACATGTAGAAAAGTTTAGATTAAATACATAGGACTTAAACAGATCGAGACTCAGAGTTAATAAGCACAAGATAGAAAAAATAGCGTGGGGGTATGCATTTAGAGGGCTGGTTAGCTAAACCCGACTGGTCAGACTAGATCGATTTGGATAACCGGTGGATCCAAGCTGGACCTAAAAATAATTTTTTTGTTAAAATGCAGTGCTGGTATTGTTGGACTCATTCTCAATAAAAATATTTGGCTCAGTATTAATTTTTATCACATGTAGTAACATGGATCAATTTTCGAGAAAATCGCAGTTTTACGTGTTTTCCATGATTGAGTTATTCTAGTGATCCTAGTCGGCTTCTTAGCTCATTTTTTTAAGGTAGACATGCAAAATTACAGGTTGGGAGTGCACGAAAAATAAAACAAATGAAGAAAAAAAATTTGGTGCATCGACTCAAGACGGGGCACCCATTGGCGTGCATGGGCGCCTACCTTATGCGACTAGAGCCGATTGACACAGGCACCTATCACACACAGACATGCACCTGCTGCAGGCCAATAGGCGCCTACCTGCGGGGAGCGGCTTCTTATGTACAAGCGTGTATCAGTTGACTCCTGTTGTGCATAGGCACGCAGCAGCTGACGCCTATTGTGCATAGGCGCTCTACAGATGGAACTTGTTGTATGTGGATGCATTCATGTTGCATATAGTTGTGTGCTTGTCTATATAGGAGCGCGCCACAGCGCAAACAGGCATCGGTCGGCCTATTGCCAGAGTGGCCAGAATTCAATTTCAACAGATGTGTTCGGGAAGTTGTTTCAGGCATTTTTGTGAACTAGGGCTAAGTTTTAGGCCGTGTTTTCACTTGTTGAATTTTTATATCCGTTTTTGTCTATTTGTTAATTTTTAGTTTGTTTTTATCCAAAAGAGGTCTGATATGCTACATTTTAGTCCCGAAAAATTTAGGCTAGTTTTCAAAAAAATTTATCAGAGTCCCCCTCCAATAAAATTGAGCACCCTCCGAAAAATTTTTCAGGATCCGTCCCCGATTAAGTCCATGAAAACAAGTTAAACAATTGTTTTAAGCTATTTTTTAAACAATTTAATATAAAGATTCTAGGACCGGCGAATGAAACAAACTCAATCAAAGGGAGTCATTTCATACATGGGTCATTTCATACTCGTGTATTACTATTTACTGCAACTAATTCCTACTGTCCCTCCAAAAGATGATATTGCTCTTAGTTTATAAAATTTAACTTTAAAAAAAAATTTCTCTACAACATTCAAACATTCAAACCTTAAAAACTAACTTTATTTCAAAAATTCAAAATGAAAATATGTCAAAATACGGACACGAAAAAAATTATTGTGTAAAACTAAACCGAAAAAAATCCAAAAATTAACTGAAAATGTGACGAGAAAAATAACTTCCTTTAAACAATTAAAATGAAAAAAAATATCAAAACATGATTACGAAAAAAATTAATTTATGAAAAATCAAAATGGACAATAAAAATCAAAATTGAACTAAAAATGGGAAAAAAATACATTGGGGCGCATCTGAAACGTGCCCCAACCTAGGTCGGGGCACGTCCAAAACTCACCCCTACCTAGGCTAGGGCACATTTTGGATGCGCCTCTGCCTATTAGGTTGGGATGTGTGGGGCATGTGCCTCCACCTAGGATGGGGCGCATCCCCAATGCGCGCTAGCCTCGGCAGTGGCGCGTTCTAGACTCGCCTCGGACTGGGTTGGGCGCATTTCGGACGCGTATCAATGTATTTTTGCTCGATTTTTAGTCTAGTTTTGATTTTTTTGTCCGTTTTGATTTTTCGTGAAATAATTTTTTCCGTCATCGTATTCTAATTTTTTTTTATTTTGAATATTTGAACCAAAGTTTTTTTTTTCCATATTTTCAGTCAAATTTTAAATTTTCTCCGGTTCAATTTTTTTCGTTAAATAAATTTTTATGTGTCTATATTTTGATACTTTTTCGTTTTAAATATTTTAAATAAATTTATTTTTAAAATTTGAATGTTTGAATGCTTCAAAAAAATGTTTTTTTTAAGTTAAATTTTATAAGCTAAAAACAATATCGTGTTTTGGAGGAACTGTAGCTAGTAGAATTAGAGATGTCAATGGGCTAGAGTGGGGATCTCGGAGTTCTGTTCACAACTCTATGATTCTCAAAACCTAATACTAACCTGATACAAGGGACATTTAAATTTGTAAATCCCGCTTTCAAATCCTAGATTAATCAGCAACCTTGTGCAATTTTTTATTTTTTTTTTCGGAGCACAACATTATTTTAAAAATTTATAAAACAGAGCCAAGTTTGAACAATAGCAGGGAAAGAAGAGAGTCAAGCAATTGGTACCACTCACCCATGTGTTGGTGTGTGGCAGTATGATCATGTTGAGATCATAGCTAATTATCAAGGAAATAGAGCAACACCTTCTTATGTTGCATTTACTGATACTGTACGTTTGATCGGTGATGCTGCTAAGAATCAGGTCACCATGAACCTTATCAATACCGTCTTCGGCAAGATTTATGGCTTACCTACTTTTTGCTTGTTGGTTCATTATTATTGGATCTGGTATATTATGTAGTGAATCTTATGTCACTATCTTAAGTGATCATGCGTTCGAGAAATTTTGTGAGTTACATGTTTTTTTTTCGAATTTGAATCTACCTTTCGGTTTAATAGAATGATCATAAGACATTTTTATGGGAAAAAAATATCGGAATACAATGACGAAACATTATTTTGCGAAAAAACTGAATCGAAAAAAAAAATATAAATTTGCCTGAAAATGCGACGGAAAAATAACTTTGGTCTAAATATGCAAAACGAAAAAATTATCAGAAAATGATGACGGAAAAAATTATTTTGCGAAAAATTAAAACGAACAAAAAAATCAAAACTAAACTAAAAATCGGACAAAAAAACAAAGTGCCCCGATCCAGGGGGGTGAGTCCCTAGCACGCCACTGCCTAGGCTATGGCGCGTGGGGGACTCGCCTCTACCTAGGATGGGGCGCATCCCCAACACGCGCCAACCCAGGCAAGGGTGCGTTTCGGACACGCCTCAACATATTTTTTCCTGATTTTTAGGCCAATTTTTTGATTTTTTTTATACCTTTTGATTTTTTATAAAATATTTTTTTCCGTCATCGTGTTCTAATCTTTTTTTCGTTTTAATTGTTTGAGCCAAAGTTATTTTTCTCCCCACATTTTCAGTTAAGTTTTAGATTTTTTTCGGTTCAGTTTCACAAAATAATTTTTTTCGTGTCCATATTTTATAATTTTTTCATTTTAAATATTTGAAATAAAGTCAGTTTTTAAGGTTTGAATGTTTGGATGTTTTTTAAAGTTGAAATTCATAAGCTAAAGGCAATATCGTTTTTTAGAAAGATAGTAGTTAAGAATTAGGAGCGGTGTTTAGCAATTCAATTTTATCCTCTTAGAAATATAGTTAATAAGTTATTTGGAATTTATAAATATATATGATGTTCCCATTTTTATAAAGAAATTTTAATCATATGAGTTTTCTCTTTAGCTAGGTAATTACACTTTATCAATTAATTATGAAAAATATTTTGAAGCATTTCTTTGTTGAAAGCAAAATCAACAAATAAATGGTATGATTAACTGTTAAATTGACAATGCGAATATTCAACTTTTGTGTTATTGTTTCATATTTTATATTTAGAGATTTTTTTTAATTATTATCATTATTTTCTATTATCATTACTTTAAAAAAAATTTTAAAACCTAGAGACAGAATTAATGTGAGTAAAAACAAACTAATGCCTAAAATATTTTAACACCACACTGCCTCCTAAAACAAGTTTAGGAGTAACCCAACCGCCCACTACTCCTACATCCACTACTTCTTATTTTATTTAGTTATTATCTTAACTTCTTATTTTATTTAGTTATAAATATTATTTTACTAATAAAAACAAACATTAATAAAATAGAGTCAAAACTCCACACCTCATCTCTATTGGATACAAACAAAGTCAGATTCTTTGTTTGTGTTTCCAATATTCAATTAAGGCCCCAAATCATAATCATAATTAAATTAATCCTAATTAAGTTTGGCAATTTTCTATCCATCAACATAATTTTTAAAATTATGATTTACAATATAAGTAGTCCTAAACCCCGAAGATGCCTCGGATGAATTTAATATTAATAATAAAATATATAGAATATTAATAATAATAGTGATAGGAAAAGAATTTTAAAGGGAAAATGTAATTATAGTAATTAAAGATGTATTTATAAAAAATATAAAAATTAAAATAAAAAATAAAATAGATGTTTATAAAAATTAATATATGAAAATAATTAATAATATAAGAAATTTAAAAAATGACGCATCATCATTTTCACTACAGATTTATATATAAAGATTTAAATATAAGCTGTCTGATTCACACATGCATTTAAACTGAAACTCAAATCAATTGGGATTTAGGATTACCTGGATCGCAGCGGAATGAACTTTATGAATGTAGGAATCCAAAATCACTACGTGCGGAACTTAGTCGGAAGAAAAATCGTTCTATATCACCGGCTGGAGACAGAACAACAGATTCGAAAACCGAACACAATATCACCATCTACAAACGAAAAACGAGAGAAGCAAAGAGATGGAGCCCAGAGGTTGGCCGAAATTTCTTGCTATTATATTTTTTTTGTGATTTCCAGCTTAGAGAGATTGTATTGGTGGAATAATAATTAGAATAATCATCTCTTTTAGACTTCATATCTAATTAGAATTCTCTTTTTTTAATTAGATAGGATTTGCTATTTAATTAATTAAATTCTATATTATCTCATTAAATTAGAATGTATATTTTAATTAATTAAATGGAATATTTAACGGTTCGATGATCGAACCGATCCCACCCGACTAGCCATGAGTGGACCGGATTATTTCCAACATCTCCCGCTCGCACATGGCAGAGGGACTTTTCACCTACAATGCCAATCACCATATCCATGTCCCATATTACGTTTAATGTGACTCTTCTACGTTCTCATCTCGTATAGACCATACGATCGGTGTACGTTAATAACTCTAATGTTATACATCGGTTAGGAGTATATAGCATCTTGATGAACAGTAAACCTTTGAAAAACAGATTTCTTGCACACGTGATCCCTTGATTATCTTTTCACTTCCATAGTTTCCTACTTCATTGATCTCGGAAGACATTGTCTATATTCACTATACATCACGCAAGATGCAATAGGCATGCCAATGAATCATAGATCTTTCGGAAGAAATCAAAGATTATCATTCCCTCACACTATACTCCATTCATAATAATCAGGCTCATTTTGCTAGTCAAGTGCACCAGACCGCATTATCATGACCTTTAGGAGTTTGACCAAACTAGCCACACCTGGCCATACTTTTAGAGTAAGTCGAAGTACCGAGGGATCACAAACACTCTAAGTGTTTGAGTCTTACACTAGGGTAACGCCATTGAGTTCAAAGAAAATTTGATGATTCTCATCCTATGGTCGCTAGCACATTTGAACTCTTATCAAATGTCATGATATTAACTCCTTCCCTTTATTCGGAGCACATGTCTCATAAAATGACATCTCATACATGATTTCATATCCACACCATGCAGAAACATAAGGTTGAATGTTACTCTTAACTTTTCAACTTTAGTATATACTCTTCAGACTATTTCTGGCTTTCTTAGATAGAAAAGCAATAGAATTTTTCTTACATGAATTGCACTCTAAATTTAAGGCATACAACAATTTGTACGGCTTCCATTCTATGTACTCCAATCACAGACCAACACCAAAAAGTCTCATCCTGTGTTCAATTAAGCTTCTTTAAGAGAACCTAGGTAAGTGCCCGTATAAGTGGGTCGCTCTCTATCCAACATGCTTCTTAACATATAATCATATATATTCTTATATTAACAGCAAATAAAACACAAATTATTCGCACTCAAATATTGCCAAGTGAACAAGTCATATTATTAAAAAGTAATATTGCCAAAAGGGAATTTCATTAAATGTAAGTATAACAAAAGTTTTCATTCAATCCTACGAAGACCCATAGATTTTTTGTGTTCCTGAAACACTTTCTGAGTGGTAAGTTAAAGGATCAGCTATCATCTCATGTGTAGATTTATAAAGTATGTTCGCTTCACTATATGCTACTATGTCTCTTATGAAATGGAACTTAATGTCAATATACTTAGTCCTATTGTGATCCTTTGGGTCTTTGATATAGCTATTGAAGCTTAACTATCACTGTAGATTGTCAGAGGTTTCTCGATTCCAGACACATTTAAGTGGTTCATAAACCTCTAAAGCCATATAGCTTCTTGTACAGCTGTGAGCAGATGACCTTTTCGTAGAAAAGGAAAAATTTATTTTTATAAAGAGGTTTGTATGAAAATTGAAATGATTTTGCCCGTAACTCAAAGAGAGTTAAATGAAACAACGAAATCACAAAAGTCTTTGAAATGCGAGGTGACTCATCTTTTGCGATTTGTCATGAAAAGATAATAATAGCGGTTAAAGAAAACGTTCCCAAGCGAGTGGAGTTCTTCTTTCCTAGTACCCCCCGCTAAGAGGCAGACCCATGGGGACTTAAGGCTTTCGGAGGAAGGATCTCCAAACAAGATGCGCGTGTGAACGCGTGCTTGGAATTTAAATAAAATCGAAATAAAATGATTTTTGAAGGAAAAAGAATTTTTGGAAAAGAAATCCTAACTCGAATCTCTTTAAAACGATATTTGGAGTCGCCACCCTGTTCTAAGCTCATATTGGGCAATTTATCACGGTACCTCTCAAACCCTAAGTCTCGAGTTCAAAACCATGATCTAGAGATCGGATTCGGATAAGACATCTACTTATCCTTTTAACAAAAGATTTTTAAAAGAAATCGATGAGCTTGAGAAAAACGAAACGCTTTAATTTGAAAAACATCCTAAGATTGATTTTAAGTTGAGATTTAAGGTGAACGTACATAAAAGCGATAAATAAGAGCGGAAAATAAAATAATTAATTACAACCCAATCGAATCACAAACAACATGTCTATGGGGGTTTTAAATCCAAAATAAAAATGGGGATATGGGGAACATACATTCACATGCATTAAAATAATTAAAGTACGGAAATTTAAACATGTAACACGACATCATGCTTGAAATGAACATTTATTAATAAGTGGGAGAAGAGATAGCTCGGGATCATACTTTAGGGAGAAACCCGACCCAACTCGATTAGTTGGACCGGATGGTTTGGCCCAAAAGATGGACTCACGACGGCCCGAAAAATTTTTTGGCTCGTGTTACGGAGGATTGCGTGATAATTTATTTTCCTTCATAAAATCGTTTTATTTCGATTTTATTAAAACCCCAAGCACGCGTTCATGCGCGCTCGTCATTTGGATTGAAAAGAAGTATCCCCAGTAGAGTCGCCACTGTGAGCAGACGACCTTTTAGAGAAAAAGAAATTTATTTTATAAAAAGGTTTGTATGAAAATTGAAAGGGTTTTGCCCGTAACTCGAAAAGAGCTAAGAGAAGCAACGAAATCAAAAAAGTCTTTGAAATGTGAGGTGACTCATCTTTTACGATTTGTCATGAAAAGATAATAATAGCGGTAAAAGAAAACGTTCCCAAGCGAGTGGAGTTCTCCTTTCCTAGTACCCCCCGCTAAGAGGCGGACCCATAGGGACTTAAGGCTTTCGGAGGAAGGATCTCCAAACGACGAGCGAGCATGAACGCGTGCTTGGGGTTTTAATAAAATCGAAATAAAACGATTTTTGAATGAAAATAAATTTTTGAAAAAGAAATCCAAACTCGAATTTCTAGAAAATGATTTTTGGAGTCGCCACCCGGTTCTAAGCTCATACCGGGAATTTATCACGGTATTGCTCGGACCCTAAGTCTCGAGTCCCAAAACCGTGATCCAGATATCGGGTTCGGACAATACATCTACTTATCCTTCTAACAAGAGACATTTAAAGAAATCGACGAACTTGAGAAAAACGAAACGCTTTTATTTGAAAAACATCCTAAGGTTGATTTTAAATTAAGATTTAAGGTGAACGTGCATACGAGCAATAAATAAGTGCGAAGAATTAAATAATTAATTACAACCCAATCGAATATCAATCAAGCTATCTACGGGGGTTTTACATCCAAAATAAAAATGGAGATATGGGGAACATACATTCACATGCATCAAAGTGCGGAAATTTAAACACATAACACGACATCATGCTTGAAATGGACATTTAATAGAATAGGGAAGTAAGATAGTTAGGATCATGTGAAAAGAGGGGACGTTCAATCCGAA
>CAOJCR011340412.1:0-11336 GCA_948330485.1 Euphorbia neoarborescens | reverse complement strand
ATCTCGAACATCACCTTTTGAGAGACATCTCCTTATTAATCTGTCACTACATCTCTTGAACCAAAGAGGTTCTTCCCAATAATAGAACTGAATATCATGCAGGAACCTCTTCTTCTGTCTTGTATCCATGTTCGGCAGAAGTACTCCACTGACCAGGTAATTAACATTATCCGCATACCAGGGTCGGTCCTTTAATATTGATTGGATGGCTTTAGTACGAATGGCCATTATATGCTCTCCTTTCAAATTATCTCGGATCAGGATTCCATCATTTTACTCTTGGAGTAAATCCGGGTTGAGCGGGAAAAATGATTAGCTATAGAATTGTCACATCCCTTTCGGTCTCGAATCTCCCAATAAAATTCTTGGACCAACAACATCCATCTAATAAGCCGTGGCTTGGCATCCTTCTTTTTGAACAAGTACTTCAAGGCAGCATGGTCTGAATAAACTATGACCTTCTGACCCACCAAGTAAGAACAGAATTTATCAAAGGAATAAACAATTGAAAGCAGCTCTTTCTCAGTAGTGGTTTAGTTTATTTGAGCACTATTCAGAAGCATGATAGCATAATAAATAACATGTGGCTTGCCA
The DNA here is from genome assembly GCA_948330485.1 of Euphorbia neoarborescens. Taxonomy (NCBI): domain Eukaryota; kingdom Viridiplantae; phylum Streptophyta; class Magnoliopsida; order Malpighiales; family Euphorbiaceae; genus Euphorbia; species Euphorbia neoarborescens. The sequence goes on along the minus strand of CAOJCR011340412.1, from coordinate 10,742 downwards.
TCCACTCTCTATCCCAGGACTGCTCCTACTACATGGTTGGATGCATCACACAAAATTTCAAACAGGATTTCCCATCCGGACGGTTGCAAAATGGGCACAGAGAGAAGGGAAGTTTTAAACGAGTTAAAAGCTGAGAGACAGGGTTTAGCAAACTGAAAAACTGAATCCTTTGTAAGAAGATTGCAAAGAGGTTTGGCTATCTATGAGAATTCCCGGATGAACCGTCTATAAAATCTCGTATTTTCGAGGAAACTTTGTATATCCTTGACACAGGTTGGGGGTGGTAGATTTTCTATCACTTCTACTTTAGCTCGGTCTACCTGAATCCCCTTGCTTGATACCAGATGACCTAAGATAATACCTTCCTGGACTGCAAAGTGACATTTCTCCCAGTTCAACACCAGTCCATGCTCCATACACCTATTCATAACCTTAGACAAATTGGCAAGACAAGTGTTAAAGGTATCACCATATACGCTAAAATCATCCATGAATACCTCTACACATTCATCAATCAAATCACTAAAAATACTAAACATGCAGCAATGAAAAGTAGCAGGGGCATTACACAGGCCGAATGGCATTCTTCTAAAGGTGAAGGTGTCGTAAAGGCAGGTAAAGGTTGTCTTAGCCTGGTCATCCAGGTGAATAGGAATCTGGTAAAAACCACTTAGACCATCTAAATAACAAAAGAAATTGAACTTTGCAAGACGTTCAAGCACTTGGTCAATAAATGGTAAAGGAAAATTATCCTTCTTAGTGGCTTTATTTAGGCATCTATAATTTATGCACATTCTTTACCCGGTAACCGTTCTGGTGGCTATCAGGTCATTTGATTCATTCAGCACAATAGTGATGCCTCCTTTCTTAGGGACAACCTAGATAGGACTAACCCACTCATTATCACTTATACTGTAAATGATGCCATTATCAAGAAGTTTGATGACTTCTTTGCTCACAACTTCTTTCAAAGTTAGTTTGAGCCGTCTTTAGGCATCTATGAATGGTTTACTATCCTCCTCTAGATGTATTCAGTGCTTACATAATGAGAGACTTAGACCCTTTAAGTCTTGGATAGAATAACCTAGAAAGTCTCTATGCTTCAGCAAAACATCAGATAAGGCCTCAACTAGAGGGTTGGATAAAGAAGCATTACAAATAAAGGGCTTAGCAATACTATGTTCAATGAAAGCATATTTCAAGCTGGTGGGCAGTGGCTTTAATTCAACTGGAGACTCACTCGGTTGGGGTAAAGGAGCCGAATCCTCATCTCTTCTCAATGGTTCAAACCTTCGAGAATTTTTATCTTTGGGAGCATAAGGAGATACATCTAGCATATCAACGGATTCCGTAGATTCTAAATTCTCATGCTCAAGACTACCAAGTTTGGATAATTCAACATATGTAGGGTCGCTATTGAAGCAGAAATAAAGCATATCATTCATACAAGAGTTAATAACATCAGGGCTGTCAATCCTACATATATTCTCGAAAGGAATAGTCTTTTGCATAGTCTTATGCACATCAAATTCTATGGTCTCATTGTCTACATCTAAAGAGATTTTACCTTTATGCATGTTAATGATGGCTCTAGCAGTGGCTAAAGATGGGCGGCCAAACAAAATCGGTATGTCCTGATCTACTTCCATATTCACTATAATGAAGTCAGCTAGAAACATAATTTTCCCCACCCGGGTAGGTACATCTTCTACAATCCCCGTAGGGTACTTAAGACTTTTATCTGCCATAGATAAGACAACTTTCATGGGCTTGAGCTCACCTATTCCTGAATTTTTAAAAATTGAATAAGGCATGAGGCTTGCACTTGCTCCTAAATCACAAAGAGCCCGGTCATAAGTTGTGCCGCCAATAGTGCAAAGGATAATGAATGAACCCGAATCCTTACGCTTTTGGGGCACATTTTTAATGAAGACAGGGGCTTCATGCAAGAAAGCCACCATGCTTAGGTCTCTTAATTTATCCTTGTGATTTATTATGTCTTTAAGAAATTTTCTCCATGATGGCATTTCACGTAAAACATCAAAAAATAGAAGGGTAACAGTGATATCCTTCATGTATTCCAAAAATTTTCCAAATTGCTTATCCAATCGGTTTCTTATCAGTTTTTATGGAAAAGGTATAGTAGAAAGGTCTACCTTGGCATTGTCCCATCTTTGACTGGTTTGGCTTCTTTCCTCGATTCGGGATTGGATACTTGATCTCGATCCAACTTATCCTCTCTCACTTGCTTTCCTTTCGCTTTACTCTCCTTAGGTGGCTAGGGCATTGGGATTTCGACTTCTTTACCACTTCTTAATGATATGGCATTGTAGTTTGCCTTGTTGGGTGGCTCACCTTGACTCAGGAATTTCGCATAGGTTCGAGTGTTGGATGAGCCCGCTTTCTGGGCAATCTGATTCTCAATAACTTTGTTATGAGCCAGAAGTTGATCAATTTTTCTTTCTAACCCTTCCATCCACTTCTCAACACTCTCATTAACAATCAGCTGAGCCCAGATAAATGTATCCACTAGGCTCTTTAGGTCATCTTTTGGCAGGGGTGCTTATAGAGGCAGCAGTTGATACTGTTGCTGTTACGGTGGCTGGTTTGACTGTTGTGGCATTTGATGCTGCTGGGCTAGTACCTGGTAAGGAGGATGTGATGCTTAATAGGCTGCTCTTGGATGAAAACTAGGAGGATTGGAAGGTCTGCTCTATTGGACAGGATTAAGAGTAGAGGATTAATTGGACCATGAAAATCCCGGATGTTGATGTTGAGGCCGCTAGGAGTTATAATTTCCTTGGGGAAACCTTTGATTCGGCTACCCCTGAAGAAAATTGACATCTTTTCTTACACTCATAGGGCACTCTTCATAGGCATGGGGGACTCTACACATGCTACAGGCACTCGATATGTTAGACACTCAGTCCACTTTCTATATGGATTGTTTCCAGAGAGCTATAGTCAATGCTTCAATATGGGCTCCTAGCATATGGATTGAATCTAACTCTAGTACTCCTCTTCCTCTTCCAACATCTTTGGATGATTCATCCCCATAAAAACTCTGAGAAGCTAGCTCTTTAACTAAGTCCATACATTCCTCCAGAGCCATAGTCATCCATTTTCCACTGGCTCCTGCATTCAATATGTTCCTACCTTCACCAAATACGCCCCTATAGAAAACCTGTACAAGATGCCAAGTTTCCATGTTGTGGTGAGGATATTGCCTCTACAAATCTTTAAATCTTTCTCATGATGTATATAGTGATTCTCCTCTCTGCTGCCTAAAATTAGTAATGGTGTTCCTTAATCTGGCAGTTTTATGAGGCAAGAAGTACTCATGGAGAAAAGCTTGCTTCAGTTGCTCCTATGTAGTAATGGAATTGGGCGGGATGCTTCTTAACCATGTTTGTGCATCATGTCTTAGTGAGAAAGGAAAAACCTGTAACTTAATAGTATCTTCGAATGCTCTGGCTATCCGGAAAGTTTCATATACATTATCGAAATTGGCCAGGTGAGAATAAGGATTCTCACCCGGTCTCCCGTGAAAAGTATTGTGCTGAACCATAGAAATTGTGCTGGGCTTGATCTCAAAATCTCCTTCTTCTAATAGAGGCATTATAATGGCTCATAAGCTAGCTCAAATTGCTAGCATGGCATAATCAGCCATAGTTCTCCTATTTGGTTGAGCCATTTCTTCAACTGGATACTGCTTTAATCTAGGCAGATGATAGATATACTCGGGTACCGGATGTGCTTGCGGTTCGGGAAAGTGCCAATTGGTTCGGTCTCTTTGTTCCCTTCTCAAATTTTGCAACGTATGCTCAATTTCTGGATCAATGGGTACCACATCTAGATTGCTTTGCGATCTACGCATAAAAACTCAAAAAATAGTAGATACTGGTTTTAAAGAATAATAAAGTTACCAGGCGGCAACAAAACACAAATAGCGAATGAAAAGAAAAACACACTCAAACTCAAAACTAATCTTGGAAACTTAAACCAAACGATACCCCGGTAACGGTACCAAAATTCTGGTAATTTCAGGATTACAGAATATTTTACTTGGAGATTTGGCCTATCACAAACCAAGTTACCCAAGGTGAAAACCATAGGGATCGTGGCGTGTTGAGATAAGTGTTCAATGTAAGTGTGTAAAGAATAGGGCTGACATAACAGAGTAATCCGGTTAAAAGTGTGAAAATAAAAATAAGAGATAAAAAGGGTGAGCATGAGTCTTTGGGCAGTACTAGGGGTGTATGATAGAAATAAAACTAAAGGAGAAAAGTATGGGTGACATCCGGCCCAATAACGATCCCGAACACTCTAATGCTGGATATGCATATGTATTGGTTGGTAGAGGAATCGGCGAGAAGAAACCTATCTCTAGGATAACCACCCTTATCTTCCCAAGCATACCTCGGGTTTAACTCTCACCGTACCCGAGTGCTCGGTTAGTTTGCATTAGATGCTGATTTTCCCTAAACCAATCAGGACCCCCAGAGTATTATCTCTAACCTCCTAGAAATCATGAGATTCCACTATGCTGATCTATTATCAGCTCACACTCTCGTGGAAACTAATAAATCAATGAAACAACATGGTTGGCCAGGCCATATCCTTACAAAATTTATAAACACTGGGAATCCAACCTATACATGCACCTTAAAAGGATCCAAACATTACAAATGTTCATAAATCCATTATTGACAGAATGTCACCCACACAGTGGGTTAGTTACATATGATTTGCAACTGGAGATAATCGCTGATGCTGTATCAGTGGGAAAGGATGGAGGCTGATAGATGATGAACAAAATGGAGAAGGAGATGATTTACAAGAAGAAGATATTGGACTACCAAAGCTTCAAGCTCTACTAGAAACTAAATTAAACTCAGATAAAAAAAACTAGAAAGAAAAGTTACAGAAAAACTAAAGAAAAAAGAAAAATTAGAATTGATGAATAATTAATAATTATTATTATCCCCCTCAAAAATCTCAACTTGGAGATATATATACCACCAAAAAGATGATTGTCCAATCAAAGCTAAGGTGTCAGTTGACTTTTCTGTCAACTCCCACCAATCTGTCCCATCCACGTCAGATTTAGTGATGATGGCTATACCAAGTTAGTAAAGGTGTCAGTATAGGCCATTATTACTTCTTTCCTTTTAGGCATTCATCCAAACATAGCCTTTTTAACCTCTTACGCCCAGTTTGAATAAGTACATCTATAGGTCCCATAGTTATTTTACGGTGGCCGGATCTACGGGATGTCATGCATTCGCCCCCATTCTCTTTCTATACCGAGTGAATATACGCCAGATCGAGTCCTTTTTTCTACAATCGGTTCTCCATCACACCGAGGACATGAAGTTCATTTTGTTAATAGAGTAAGAAAAAGGGCAACTGTCCTTTGGTTTCAATCCATCCGATCTTTCCTTCGATCTGGGAATTCCTTTATCATCTGGGCTCTTCCTTATATGCCTTTTTTTCATCCGGGCATGAGTACTATGTGAGCTCCAGGTTGCTACATTAAAATTTATCTGGATATAATTTTGTCAAAAAAGTATTGAAATTGAGCATAAGCAACCATATATTCATTATAAATATTATTCAATGGCCCTTATCCTTATATGGTGCTTTTGATAGGGAAATGAATAGAAATACTGAAGAATGAATTAAGGAAGCACGTGAAAATAAGGAGTTTCTACTTTGAAAATGGGGTGTTGATTGTATGCTATTAGTCGTATGGCCTAAAATCGATTCAAATCGAAATTCTTCCCATTTCAATGGATTCTTTACCATTTCTAAGATAAACTTCACGACTCATATTTGAGCCGCACGACTCATATTTGAGCCGCACGACTCATCTCACGGGTGACAGAACCTATAAATAGAAGTGCACCCCTCATTATTTTGGGTCTAAAAATTCACACAGCAATGTCACTATGCGAGAATCCTATATCAAAATCCTTCTCCCTCGCTAAACATTTCTATTCTCGAAGTTTTCTATCCACAAGTTTCACATGCAACTTTGGAACTACTCCAACGAGGTAATCCTCATGAACCAAAAGCTCCTTTTTTATTTACTTATTTAATTATATGCCATTATTTGTGATTTGTTTATGATAGTTATGCAACTCTTTTTCTTAAATTTTATCAAAGCTTTAAATTTTTACTTTTTCAAAACCCCCAAATAAATTTAAGGAATTTCATTTTTGTTAAAATAAAAAAATATAACTAATTTATTGTTATATGATTTATTTTGATATTTAAAGCATCTTTTTGAACAACACTTTCTTTATTTCATAATCAATAAAGAAAAAAAATGTTGTTCACAAAATTAACATAAAGCACCCACATTTACTTTAGTTGGATTTCATAGTGTGAAGATTCTTTATTTAATCCAAAAGGAAGTAATGATATTTTAGTTTTATAATAAAAGTATTATTAAAAGTTCTCCAATTTATTTCAATTAAATGTATTATTTATTCCATATCTCTAATTTATTTTTAAGCAAATATCATGAATCAAATCCATTCAAATTACTTTAATATTTTATTTATTCTCTCTTCCTATCTCTCATTAAAATAATGACAATTGTATTACATTGATATACATATAATCAAAGTAGCATAATAAAGTCTTGAATTCCAATTCTCGATGATCTGCCTTAAAAATTAAATTTGGAGTAAACTCTTTTGACTCATTCAAGTCAAATTTAATTTGGGACCCCATTATAATTCAATAAATCTTAAAAGAGAGATTATATAAATTTTATTTCCTTTTTTGTAAAAAAATATTTGTTTCCATAAATAAATATTTGTTTCATTTTCTTAATTCCAATTGTAATTTATTGCTTATATATAATTGTACATTTCCTATATTTATTTTGCACGTATAAACCATTACAATGCTTGTTAATAATAACCCAAACGAATGAGATATTCATATACCTCAAGATAACTGGCCCACTTTTGTGTGCGAGCATATAAAATGAGCCAAATATGCTTTTCTTTAATCAAAATTCGCATTGCTATCTTTTTACCATTTGTGAAAGTACAATTCCAAAATTACACAAGTTTTGGAATTGTCATGTATGTGAGTGATTCACTATTTTCTATTTTGCATATTTTTAGCTAAGTCATATGATGTGTTTGTTTATTTAAATTCTGAATATTATAAAATGTCATAGCATGTAGAAATTTAGTGTTATTTAGGTAATTGTACCCCAATCCTGCATTTTTATCAAATCTAACCCCTAGGATAGCTTATGTGCAAAGATTGTAATGTTGTGAAATATTTAATTTTATGCTTTCTTGCATGACTGCCGCATGATTCAAATAAAATGAATCAGGTCTTAATGAATGCATGATTTTAATTCCAATTCCCCAAACTAGGAACTTATAAATCCTGAACCTAGAATCTCTATCTTTGAGGTATGCTGGCCTCACCCAGTTTAGCCATACTAATTTTTCAATTGAGCTGATCTGGGTGCTGACTCTAAATAAGATCTTTTCTAAAAAGCATGAATTATTAAGCTTTGAGATAAAATTTTTCAAAAGCCCTAGTGCACATCACATGTGTATCATATTACGTTATCCGCTCATAGCTACGAGCTGTCTTAATTGGGGGTTTTCGTGCATTTGCTAGAACCCATTTGATAGTTTGTGGGACTTGTGCGTACTGCCAACGTATAGATAGTCCCTATGAATCTTGGGCATTGATCTTCTTGCTTCGAATTACTTGGTCAATGAGTTTTGATTAATTAAATAAATAAATATGTATTATAGAAATTATATTTGATTTAACTAATAATTAAATCTATTTTTTGAAAAGATTACGGGTTCTAGAGGTTGGAAGAGAGGCAGGAATCCCAACTAGGTTGGCACCTCTACCTAGACTTCAAGGAACTCAAAAACCCCAATTTTTATACTATAAAATAAATAAATGGACCTCGAGAGGTGGTCAATAGTTTACAAAGTTACAAAGGGATCCAAAAGAATATCAGAAATCTGAATCCTTGAGTGGGTGCAATTCCAAAGAAAAACAGCATTATGTACACATTTTAGGAAAAGATAGTTGCTATTGAAATCCTCTTGAAAAATACGCATATTCCGCCTTTTCAAAATTTCCCAGGCAAGAAGCAACCAAAAGAAGGAAAAGAAAGAGCTCTGAGATACATTCCTAAAAAATCCTCTCTAATACCAAAAGAATTCATTTGCTATCTTCGGTATCACGAAAGGGATATTAGTCCAATTCAACATCTGGTTCCATAAATTATAGCTATTCAAGCAATGAACGATAATGTGATCAAGAGTCTCTACACTCGAGCAGAAGGAATAGCTAATTTCTATCTTTGGAATAATATGCCGAGCAACAAGAAGTGATTTTGTTGGAAGATGGCCATAACAGAGAAACCAGAAGAAAAATTTTACCTTTGGGAAAACCTTGATTTCCAGACAATGGCTGAACAGCACATGGAAAGGGGAATAACAGTTCGAGGCTGATGAAGAAAACGTTTAAAAGATGTCAGAGTATAATCTTAACCATGCCACCGAAATAAATCATTGCGAGGCTGAAGAATCGTAGCAGACAGGAGAGAAAAGAGTTCGGCTCTGTACTGCTGTTCGTGCAGATGTAATCGCTTGAACCATATAGGTCTATCGATGGAGACTGAGGCTACAAAAAGTGCAGAAGCCACCGTAATTATAGGAGCATATTGCAACTTGAGAGGCAAATTTAGAACCAGACATCCTCGTAAAATTCACACAGATTCCCATCACCTAGTTTTACTATAACATGTGACACAAAGCAGTTCCAAATAGAATTGTTGTTAAAGCTACAAGCAATAATTCCATGCCAAATTGGAGAATGCGTGCCTGAAATTTCAAACTCCCATGAAAGAAAATTCATATCTCTAACACACAGTATACAAAATAGAATCCTGAATGGAATTATGAATTTTCCAAACCCATTTCAGAAGGAGAGCAGTATTTGAAAGATAGAGATTTTGGATGTTGAGGCCTCCCATACACCACGGGGAACATAACATTTCCCATTAAACTTTTCAAAGACCTCTATTAAGAGCATTACCTTTCCATAGAAAATTTTGCATGAAGCGCTCAATTTTAGTCGAAATCGAAATCAGTATTTTGAAGAGGCTCATGTAGTAAATCGGGACACTACTTATCACCGATTTTAAGAGAACCAGATGACCTTCGTAAGATAAACATGAGCCCTGCCACATCCCAAGCTTTGATTCAATCCACCTAATAACAGGGTTCCAATCAGCAATCGCCAATTTCTTATATGAAAGCAAAATCCCAAGATATTTGATTGGTAATTTAGAAATTTTGTAGCGAAGAATCTCCGCAAATTGAGTAACTGAAGTGTTGGAATATTCATACTGATGATTTCACTCTTGGCAAAATTAATGCAAAGACCAGAGATAATCTCGAAACATCATTGCATATGAACAAAGGTAACCACCTTTGAATGTTCAGCTGGAAGAAAACATAATGTATCATCTGCATATTACAGGATAGAAATGTTGCTTTCATCGTTATACGGTCAAAACCTAGACAGAAGGTTCAAATGCACTACACTGTCAACCAATCTCTTTAAGCCTTCGGCCGCCAATGTAAAAAGAAACGGTGAAAGAGGATCCCCTTGCTTAACCCCTCTATGTAATTAAATTGGTTTTGTGGGAATACAATTAAATAAGATAGAGGTTGAAGAGTTTAATTGGCATCCCCCTATCCATTTAATCCAAGTACCGGAGAACCCTATAGAGCTAGATATTCTGTCTAAGAAAACCCAAGAAACACTATCGAAGGATTTTTAAAAATCCAGTTTTAAGAGCAAACCAGGCTTCCGAATTTTATGCAGGTTATGCAGGTGATGAACTAGTTCTGAGGCCACAAAGGAGCATTCGTGAATATTTCGACCAGGAACAAAGCGAAATTGACAATCACTGACCAAATTAGGAAGCACATCTTTCAGTCAAGTAGCAAGTAGCTTGGCTAGAATTTTGTAAATACAGTTAATAAGTGTGATCGGCCTGAAATTTCCCATATCCTTTTTTTTCCCTGTCTTTCAGAATCAAGACGGTGAAAGAGGTCTTAATCTGAGCTGGGAGTCTTCCCAAAATATGGAATTGTCACATAAGAGCCATCAATTCTTCCTTTATAGCCGGCCAAACTTTTTTTTTAGAAAAGAGATCATTGAATCCATAAGGGCCCGGGGCTTTATTATCGCTATAGGAATTAAGGTTCATCTCCGAAAAAGGTTCTACTAATCTCATATTATCAGATTGTGAAATCTTAGGGAAATTCAAGCATTGTAGATTAAAGGGAACAACCCTCCATGCCTTGAAAAGATCTCTATAAAATCGTATAAGCCTGCCCTTAATCATTTCCGAATCATCAATATGTCAGCCATCCTCTTCCAGCGAAAGGAACCTATTATATCCGAACCTGAAAAAGCAGTACAGTCAGAAAAATCTGTGTTGTTGCCGCCAAGTAGAGTCCAAGAAAGCCTTGATTGCTGATGATGAATTGATTCAAAGAATTTATTTTTACGTCTAAACTCAGATCTAACAGCATTTAGTTCCTGAAGAAGGTTCTCATCCAAAGGCCGCACCTCCATATCTGAAGTAATAGAGAATAGCTTGGCTTCCAAAGAATTAATCTCGTAGGTGGAACAACAAAAAACTTCCCTATTCCAAGATTTAATAA
>CAOJCR011336198.1:0-14126 GCA_948330485.1 Euphorbia neoarborescens | reverse complement strand
TATTTGAAGTGAGATGATGTGTTGCTCCCGAATCAATAACCTAAGGTTGAGATTGAACATTTGTGGTGGCTAAGTTGGATGTGGGTGAATGGAAGTTGGGATTTCTTGGCATTTTTGGACTGGAACATTGATTTGAACGATGACCATAGCCTCTGCAATTGCAGCACTGATCCTCATTGTTATACTGCCAAGAACTAGATCCATTGCCCAAACCGAACCGCTGACCAGACCGGTTCTGTCCAAATCTATTTTGACCAGAATTGGGATTTTGATTTTGCATAAATGAATTAGAGTTCTAGGTGGGATTGATATGCTGTCCATGACCTGAACCTCGCCCTCGACCACCGCTGACAGCCCCTCTGCCTCGACCTCCTCGCTGTCTACGAACGGCAACCTGTGCCGTTGGTGATACAGAAGCGGAAACAACCGCCCATGATTCTTGAAGCAATTTTTCCTCACTTAAAAGTGATCCCAACAAAAAGTAAAACGACATTGGTTCAGCCCGAGAATTATAGACACGATTGAAATCATTATAATCCTCTCCCAATCCATGACAAATGAAGTCATTCAAATCCTCTTTAGAAACAGAATAACCAAAGGTAGCCAACTTATCGTGAATTGATTTGGCATGATTCACATAAGCCATTATTGAAAGATTACCTCTATTTAAGGTTTGCAATTCTCTTTTTAGGATTTTGATTTAAGGTCTTGCCCTATGGAGAAAGTGGTAATCAAACGATCCTAAACAGCCTTTGCAGTATTACAACCAATGAATTGCGGCACCAAATTATTAGAGATTGAATTCAGGATCCAATAAAGGATCTGCTGATCTCGACGTTCCCAGGCTTGAAAATCCAGACTCTCCTGTCCATTCGCTAACAATCTCAGCGGTGCAACTACGGTACCGTCAACATGGCCCATTAAGCCATACCCTTTCATCATTGGAATAACCAGTGCTATCCAAACCAGAAAATTGGAGGCGTTAAGTTTCAAATTGGTGTGAATGGAACTAGGAACTGAACTGGAAAAGGGTGGGACGGATTGAGATTTATTTGTGTTTAAGATGTTATTAAGATTGTCGTGAATGAGATCGGCGGTGGATGAATTGATTGTAGCAGACGAAGGAGAAGAAGAAGATGAAGATTCAGTGGCCATTGTGACAAAACTTAGAAACCCTAAAGGAGATGCTTTGATACCATGTGAAGATGGGGCAAACCTTGTTCTGTATCATTGATAGTGTGGGTATATATATAAACCCTAATATGAGTAATTACAATTACAATCCATGTACAATTACATATTACATAATAATACCCCAACTATATATTATCTCTTACAGTGATGTGTAACAATCAGAGTGTGACACATGTCACAATACATAATTATGTAACTATAATGGACATGTGTCAATGACATGGTCCAATTAGGGTTCGACATGTGCACATTACTTACCATTACTGTACCATGCCATTACACGTGGACCAATGACAATGAGACAGGTGTCACACGGTGTTCATTACCATATCACTATGCCACGCAAGCAATTCAACGTCATAATTCATATAGATACTGATTAGTAATATATTGACACGTGTCATTTTGACCACCACGAAACCTTGTTAAGCCAATAGTATGTTGCCACAAGTCACGCCAACTAAACAGCTTCCTGTCTATGCGTGTGTAGCCTCCCTAGCGATGCGTGTAGTGTCCTCCGATAGAAGAAAAGGATTTTTATACAAGTGTTGAAACGGTTCAATTTGTTGAACTGTGAACTCGAAAAGCTCATATGAAAATGTATTTTTCAAGAGGCACAAATAAATTTAAGGTGTTGACCTTTACAAAAAGAATCTTTAGTGAAAAGTATTTTTGATAAATACTAGTATGTGAATAATATGAAATTTGACAAGGTCGTGAATTCTGTGGAGGATTTGGCAGTTGAAAGAGAATATGAGTATTATTGCAAAGTGTTTGTACTAAATGTGGCTATGTCAGGAGCTAAGATGGCTCCTCATCTAAAGACCATGTTACTTAGAAGTAACAAGTTGGTCCAACGTCTTTGTCTTGACATTCTTCTAGGGGTTATCGAGTTTTTGACTTGGATTCTGATGACAATGATGAGGAAGATCCCTTGATTCTAGAGGATTACCACTTATAAGAGTCTTAGATAGGATTATAGGATGATTATGGATCTGATGTTTTAGTGTTATTTAAATTTTATTTCTGTGGATGTAAGGGATACTAGTTTTGAATGAATTTACAATAAAAGTTATGTATGTTTATGTGTTTAGCATAATTCTTTATATTGTATGTTTATGTGTTAAGCATAATGCTTTATTGTTGTATATTTATGTGTTAAGGATAAAGTTTTAAAGCTATCAGTTAACTAGACTAAAAAGATATATTTATTATTAGAAATTCAAAATTGAAGTAGTATTTGTATTAGCCCAAGTAAATGGTGCATCTGTGCATTGCGTATAGTGTTTGATTTAATGTGAAGAAAATACTATTCTTCGATTTGAATGTCTTATAATAAATATGGTGTATTGGTTACTTATTTCAACTACTTTGTCTTTATAATTCATTATGTTTGCCTTAAAATCAATCATAGCTGAATTGAACAAGGACCTCCATCTGAATGGTGATAAATATAATACTTGGACTATGAAGATCTAGTACATAATTGAAGAGCAGAAGATTCTATATACTCTTGAAAGGATTGTGGGTCCTCCAAAAGAGGGGAATACTAATGAGAAGGGAAATTAAGGATTTCCAATCCTGAAAAGGAGGAATTCTAGTGCCCATAGTTGAAGTTCCTGCACCTGACTCATAATAGATTTCAAATCATCATTTTAAAATTAAGAAACTAGCCCATTATGTATTTCTTAGCACTAACATCATCAGTTCTGTGTTTTCTATCTAAGGATTCCCACAGTTCTTTTGCAGTTGTTTTAACAAAATACACCTCATACAATTCAGGATATAAACCATTCAGAATATGGTTTCTGCAAAGATAAGCCATGTAAGTCCAACCATCAACAGCTAACTGGAAATAGCAACATACACCACACCCTCATATACAAAAGGAGGATCTTCTTTCACAAGTTTATGATAATGCATGCCAGTCAATAAAAAAAGCATCTTTTGCAGCCAAACTTTGAAATTCGCTCCACCAGTGAATTTCTCTGACCTTTCTGGAATTGTCATTAGGTGTGAACCCAAAATAGTCCCAGAACCATTGGGCATAACCAGCCCTGAACCAAAACCAGAGCTAGAAAATCCAACTCCAAAAATTCCAGATCCATTTAGACCTATTCCAGTACCAGAACGAAAGACTATTATAATAGGACTAGTACTTATTTAACTATCATGTCCATTTTGGTTTTTAAGAACATTGCCTCCATTTGGTTGAATTAAATCAGCTATTAAAAATAATATAAAAATCACACACAAACGAAGTTAATGAAAATTCAGAAACTCAAGAAATAACTAGGAAAATAATTGTAATCTTGAACATTTCAAAACAAATTCCATAATAATTTAAAATGTCCAAACAGTCCAAAAAGTACAATATTTATCCTCCAAAGTTAAGCTAATTCGATTAAAGGTAATCCTGCACTTATCTTATTGCAATATTATTTGCCTTAATATTGTTAAATCTATAAATTAATAAGCATAAAAGTATATATGCAAAGCAGTAGAAATAAAATACAGAAACCTTTAATCGAATAGAAAGTTGGTACGTTGAGGCTTGTGAACCAGTTTCCTTAAGGAAAATAATTCCTACGGAATTTCAGCCTCCCAGAATATAACAACGTCGAAGAAAACTCAAGCAGTGTGTAAAAACTTTTCACTGGATAATACTGGAAAGCAAGGGAACTTGATGTAGGAAATAATTTTGTTTCTACTGTAATTAGAGATGTAGAAAAGAAAACAAGATATAGGAAGGGAAGAGTTACATGAAATAATGGAACATAAACTGGATTCATTACATCATTTTCAGAAAAGAAAAAGTCACTTCAGTTAGAGAATGTCAACAGTAACGTTATATTTTTGTAGGAAAAAAATATATCAGGGCTGGAGCAAAAATTGACAGGCCCGTAGTGGCCCATTTTGGTTCGATATTCACATTGCCCATGTCGTGCGCGTACATATTGGCTTTATAAGCCAATCCGATGGGATTTTCACCCCCCGCCCCCCCTCCCGTGCAAGTGAGAGCGTCTTAGCTTATAATTCTTAGAAGCTCATAATTTGCTCCACCTTATAAATCATTTTCCACTTTTATAAGAAAGGGATGTTGGATTTCAATCAATATTTCCCTCTTTTCCCTACAAAATCAATTTTCTAAAGCTCACTTTGAGCTACAATTTCTCATTCATCTTTGATCCAAATTATATATTGTTCAAAAGATCACACAACATAGAATATAAGACATAATTTTTATCATTCCAATTGTAGTCTAACTACAAAATAATTCAATCGTAATTGATTAAAAAAATCAACCTTTAATTATGCCAAAATTCCAACAATGTTGTTATTTGTTGTTGCATCTGTTGTATTGTACTGTATGTTCATTTGCTTTGTGATCATAAATAGTATGTCTCTGTTGTATCTTTCTTTGTTGTTAGTGCTCCCTATTCTAAGATCTGCACACTATTTTTCTAGACCATAATATTCTTATATAGATAGTAATTCTTTGCTACTAATGTGATATTCATTGATGTTTATATTCTATTGTCAATGATATTGATAATAGAAGTTACTATAAGTTTGGATTATACTATTTGTAAGTGCTAAGTACATATTGTGTTAAATTTGTGCATACGGTATAAGCTTAGCCATAATATACCATATGCTTATCTTGTAAGGGATCGAATTCAGGCCAAAAAATTCATCAGGCACAGCGGAAGGCTTTTAAAATTTTTGGATTCAATCCCCATAGGAACCGATTTGGAAAATTTGAGAAATTTAATTATCTATCTATCCTATTGGAACTAATAGGGATTACGGAAGAAATAAAATAGGAAGATCCGAAGCTTACCGTTAGCTCTTCCGAGATGCTGCTGAATCTTGGTGATCCAACCAAAGAGTAATGCACAAACTCCTCTCAGCTACGGATCCGAGCTAGCGGGGTCGAGGTTGAATCTTTGTTTATCAAATCACTCAGAACAGATGAAACGAAAAGCTCTCCTTTCCTTCTCTAGGGTTTGCGCAAATCACAAGGATTCCCTCCCTATAATTTCATTCATCATATTCCTTTTATATGGACTGCAGAAACCCTAATGGTCCTGGCTTACAAAACGCGGGCTATAGGGAATCGAATTCAGGCCTGGAAACTCAACAAGCACAACAGAAGACTTTTAAAATTTCTAAATTCAATTCCTATTGGAACCGATTTGGTGAATCTGAGGGATTTGATTATTTATCTATCCTATTGGAACTAATTAGGGTTTGCGGATGAAATAAAATAGGAAGATCCAAAAATTACCGTTTATCTCTTTCGAGATGCTGCCGAATCCTTACGATCTAATCAAAGAGTAATATATGAACTCCTTTAGGCTGCAGAACCGTGCTAGCAGGGTCAAGGTAGAATCTTTTGTTCACGAAGTCTCTCGGAATTGATGAACGAAGAACTCTATCTTCCTCACTTAGGGTTTAACGCAAAATGCCATAAGCTTAACCCTTATTTCATTAATCCTATTCCTTTTATAATTGGACTGTAGAAACCCTAATGGGCCTAGCATTAAAAATTCAGACCATTAGTCTCCCAGGTCTAATTACTTTTGATCGGTCTAATTAAATTTCACCGACTCAAAATTATTTCGAAAACGGTTAACTAAATTAATGCATTATATTTTAATCTTTCAATTTCACCAAAAAGTAAATTTATCAATTAATTTAACTATAAATTAATTTAATTAAATATGTCAATTCATATAATTAGGTCTTAATCAAAATCTAATTAATCCCAATTGCACATACACACTAATTAAATACCATTCATAATAAATTAATTCAATTAATATTCTATACAATTTATTTAATTAAATTATTTACCATGTGTAATTCAATTAATTCTCGATTAATTAATTACCATATGTGAATTTACTATTTAAATATTTCAGATTTAATTTATTAATTAAATCAAATATGATTTCTTCAATCCATATTTATTTAATTAATCTCATCCAACCTTATAGAGCAACTTATCCGAAACTAGAAGTTCGATGTGCAAGATCCTATAAGACTGTCTTTATATTGACATCATGACCAATTCCTACAGACTATTAAGTGTGTTCTAGCAAATGTACAATAGCCCCCAATTAAGACAACTAGCAACATCTCTAGTAGAGATTAAACCACCCCTATAGCTGTACTTGTATTATTCCTTGCTAGCTGATATCTCGAGTGTATATAGTAAGGGGTATGGCTCCATCATCCCACACTACTATCACTTTCTTAATCTAGAATGGATTGTTGAAATTGAATGAGCTCCCAACTCATTCGAGTGTGACTACACACTCACAATCTCATTCCACCAAGTGGCTGGTGATATCTTCTCAGTGGATGTTAAGTGGCTACCCCTTCGACTCATTATCAACATGCACATGGCCACTGGTCCACCCGATCACACCCGTATTTTGATCCTATTACAGACCCGTTAGGTGTATGTCAAAGTGTATAAGATTCCATGCTTATGTTATAATGATCTTAGGTCTAAGAATAGAACAAGTCCTACCCAAGAAACACAACAATGATGACTTCACCATGTAGCATTTCCTGCACGGATCTATCCAGTACTGTGTGGGGTCCACATTTACCCACATCCTTGATTGCCACACAATCAACCGATGCAAAGGTTTATCATTCTACTCATTTTTATGACCTAGAACATACCTGAGATCTATTCATTTATGATATACAATCATTAGATTCTCTATTTATTATTATAGCACAGGATATAAAAATTAAAATAAATATATTGATGCCTTTATTCCATAACACTTAATATATATAGTACAAATAATATCACAATCGTACAATATACAAAAGAATAAATGCCTACGAATAAGGGCACACCAACAATCTCCCACTTACACTAGGCCAAGTACGCATGTCCCTAAGTCCTATAGATCTCGTACTACCTTGGAGTTACAAACGGCAAGCACCTTAGTTTACTGATCAACGGTATTATTCTTCATATCAACCCTCTGTATTCAAATCACCTCGATCTCTTATTTCTCGAATCAGGTGAAAAACTTTCTGAGTATTTCTTTGGATTACTAGTGTGACAGGGGCTCCTCGTTGTGTGTTAACCCCTTTAATGTCACAAAATACCATTACAGGGTTTAGGGCGGAGAAGACCACTCCTAACTCTGTAATGTATTTCTAATCCAAACAATGACCCTAACAACATATCATGCTAGTAAAATACTAGATCTCTGTAGTAGTATCTTCTTTAATGGACTGCTATAAGGATCTCTAACTAATGGTTCCACCATTAATGAGAAACATGTAACCTTATTGGTTTGCATCCTCATCAGTCTCAAAACTAGCATCAGTACATCTACTGACTACTTACACATTTTGACCACCACAGACTAAGTGGTAATCCTTAGTCCTGTTAAGGCACCTTAGGATTGCTTTGACAGCACTCCAATGGTTCTGGGAACCAGTTAGCACCTGCTTGTCACACTTAGTGCATATTTGACATCAGGTCTCGTATATAACTTGAATTACATAATGGAACCAATAGCTGAGCATATGGTGTTACCATCATCCTCTCCTTTCTTCAGTTTCGACCCATGGTCACATCGGTAAGAAACACTTCTTCACCTTGTACACGTAGAAACATTTTAGAAATTTTCTATATACGTCTCCTGACTCAGTCTTAGAAGCTGACGCGATCTATCTCTATAGATCCAGATCCCTGAGATCAATTCAGCTTTGCCTAAATCCTTCATCATAAAGTACATACTCAACCACTTCTTTAACCCCTAAGCAGTGAAGGTTTGTAACTTCCGATAAGAAGGGCGTCATCAAGATATAAATAACACTTGAAATATGAAAGTACTTTCTGTCACTTTCTCGTATACATATGGCTCATCAAGATTCTAAATGAAACAATATTCCTTAATAGCTTCATTGAATCTTTGATTCCAAGACTAGGACGCTTGTTTCAATCCATAAATGGATTTATCAAGCTTCCACACCCGGTTAGGGTACTCAGGATCGATAAATCCCTCTAGTTGTATAATCTACACATCCTTGAGTAGCTTTCCATTTAAGAAAGCATTTTTAACATCTAATTTCCATATCTCATAGCCATACCATGCTCTATCGCCAAGAGTATCCTAATGGACTTGAGCATCGCCACTGGTGAAAAGGTTTCATGATAGTCAATGTCTTGAACTTTGTTTGAACCCCTTTGTCACCAATCGTCCCTTAAAGGTATTGTCAGCCTTCCAAGTTCCTATGTTACTAGGCCCCAATCCTCTACCTTTATTGGAGTTAGCTCAGTTCCGAATTCCCTTCTTGAGGTTGTGGATCTTGAACTTCTTTAAGTTCAATCATACTTCCACTTTCTTTCTTAGAAAGGAACTCCTCTTCTAAGAAATGATCCCTCATGGCAAGGAATACTCTATTCTTAGCCAGGTCGTAAAAGTAGTAAGCCTTAGTTTCCTTAGGGTAACCCAAAAATAGGCATTTGACCAATTTGGACTCTAATTTGTCACTTGTCAATTTCTTAACATGCACAAAATAGCCCCAAATCCTCAAGAATGAAACTATGGGCTTTTGGCCCCACCACATCTCATATGGTGTAGTCTTAACTACCTTACTTGGTATACGGTTCAGTGTGAAATCTGCATCTCTAAAGTCTATCCTTAAAAGGATATAGGGAGCATCACTTAACTCATCATTGAGTAGACCATATCCCACAGAGTCCTATTCCTCTTTTCTGACATACCATTTCAATAGAGTGTACCAAGAGGAGTGAGTTGGGATCGAATCCCACACTCTCTCAAAGTTGAGTCAAACCCTTAGCTCATATCATTGCCTCCTCGATCAAATCAAAGAGCTTTGATAGTTTTACCAAGTTTTTTTTCTACTTCATTGCTAAAATCCTTGAAGCGATAAAGAATCTCTGATTTGAACTTCATTAGGTAGATATAACATATCTACTGAAGTCATCAGTGAAAGTAACTAAGTACCAATAACCATATCTAGAACTTGTGCTTATGGGCCCACATACGTCTGAATGTACAAGATCCAATAGCCTAATAAACCTCTCAGCTCTTTTACTGAAGGGCGCCTTCATCATTTTGCCTCTTAAACAAGATTCATATGTACCAATTGACACGAGGTCAAATGTACCTAGCACTCCACTTGCGAGAAGTCTAGTTATGCATATCTCATTTATATGGCTAAAATAACATTTCCAGATTCATGTAGGATTAACCTTATTAGCTTTAATCATTTTAGTATTAATGTTATGAGATTATCTTGTTTTAAATTAAGGAAATATAAACCATTACTAAGTAATGCTGTTTCATAAATAATATCAACACATTTAGTACTTACCATACCATATCCGACATTAAATTGAAAACAATCTATGTCCAACTTAGAAATCGAAATAATATTTCTACTAACGGTAGGTATATAAAACAATCTCTAAGTCTCAAAACAAGCACACTAGGCATCTCAAAATTGCATCCATCCGACCATGAGAGCTTGGACTTTTGTTATTTTCTCGACTCGGAGATCCATTTTTCGAGAATCTAATAATCTCAATAACATATATACTAGAACCACCTGCTTGGGTCTTCTTTTGCTCCCACTAAAGAAAAGCATTCTTTCAAATTTCATTTTCTCTCCACAACCACAACGCAAGTTCATAAGATAAACATAGGACTTAGCACCAACTGCTTTAGCCTTAGCCTCTCCCTTTCGAGTTTAGCTTTAGCTTTGGCCTTGGCCTTTCCCTTGACTTTGGGGTGTGCACCCTTACTTACCAATAACTCTTCCTTAATCTTTGTGATCTGCTATACCACCAGCTTCAACTTTCTGAAGCTCTGGCATTGTCTTATCCATATGTCACATATGATAGTCGACAATTAAGCAATCATAAGATTTAGAAAGGAACCTTAAAAGATATCCATAAGGAGTTTTTATAGGATCGGTGTGTCGAGATGGGCAAGTGTTACTACATACCTATTCATCTTGAGCACGCGAGTACTCATAGATGTCCTAACAATCATCCTACATAAACACAATATCTTCACTATTAGGTACCGATCTTGCCTTACTTGATCTTAATACAAATTTTCAAGTTGTTAAAGATCACGTAGGCTCATCCCTTCTTAAACTGTCTTGCAGTTTTAGGGTAATGGTTCCTAATACGAGACAGGCGACATCATAGTCATCACGTATATATCGATCATTAATTCCTTGATGTAAATCAATGAATTCTTTGACCAAATATGCATTCAGCTGATAATAGTATTTCTAGAACATATTTCATCATTTCTAGCCTTAGAAATTTTCAAGTTCTTAAACCAATCCATGAAATTAGTTCTATAAGTTTCCCTTTGTACTGTGTGGATCGGAGTGAAAAACCATTAGTATATGTTGATATTGCAGCCATTAATATGTAGAAAACCTTTAACTATTCTTTCGAATAAACTACAGGGAAAAGAAAGTTAACAGAGGTTAAATAAAGGGATTAAAAGCCAAAACATTAATTAATCCTATTTTAATATTGTTGGTGATTTATTTGGCTGACTTGACCAAGACCCTCAACAAATTTATAATGGCCCAAGCCGAACTTGTTATGTAAAACTATAATAGTTTGTTAGATAGGGTTAACAACCCGATCCATACACTATGAACTCTTGGTTTGAAAGTTCATGGCACATTACCTTTCTGTGCTCAAGCCAGGGGTACACTGGTAACCCGCAGGATCAGAAACCACAATTCACTCTATTGCCATATCAAAACAATGAATATATTTGTCTTGACCAATTATGATCTGGTTGGCTAAATCTCTCTCCAAAAAAATAATTCCCTTTAAGACAATATTTATATAATTGATATCCAATCACCTTACATATATCAAGCTCAATTCAAGTAGTTGGCTAAGCTCTGTCTAGTGAATTGTCTTACATAGGTTGAGGCTGTAAACTTGGAAAGCACTTTTGAGCGACCTCGTATTAAATTTTGGATTCATTTTAATCAAATTGTTAACGGTTTAGCATATCGTGAATTTTGAAACATGCTTTGGAATACTATTCTACCATTCAAACATGCAAAACATACATCATGCATAATGCAAGGTGATCTATAGACCCATATTACAAAATTAATGAAAAACTAATAGCTAACTATTACAATTCTTCATAATCTTTGGCTTGCATTTTATCTGGGCTAGCCATCTACTTCCACTCCTTGGACTTGCTCCATGGGCTCCTACTATTTTAGTTGATGAATTAATTCTAATGACTAATCTATAACTAAACTAACTAATTAAAATTCAATTACATCAAAATAATACCACGCAAGGTATATTTACCAAAATAAATAAAATACAACCAATCTCTGTAAAAGGCCCATAGACACCTAAAATCACCCAAATACAAACAATGTACCTGTCATGCATTTTCATACATATCGTGAAGCATGTCAATGACAAATAAATCCAAACATTCTAATTTTAAATTATGTCCAACCGTTAAAGTAACAGTCGCTAATTTTAATCAATATAAAATTATCCAATTTAAAGACTCATTGAATCACATTTAATGCTCCCAATTAAATTCGAAAATCCATAATCCTACAACTATCGTCGTCCAATCACACCGTACCATGGGCTATTGGACCAACCATCGAGCCATATTCAATTAAATATCGACCATATAAAATTAAATATGCATGTCATACCAAAAGCATTTTATACACATTTAAATTAACTATATTAATTATTATGTGTAACGGACCAATCCGATCAAATTAACCCGTAAACTCAAAATTGGATAGGACCGGTTGGTATGGGACTTGCCCGAGAAAATTTTCCCGCCGGCCCTTCTGGCTACCATATGTGGTCGTCGGCCAGCTGCTTCCCGGTTGTTGGCCTACCAGCCAGTAGGCTGCCCTGTGGTTGCCCACGGGCTGGCCCGCCAGCCAGTAGGCAGCACCGCTACTACCGGTGGCGGTAGGCAGCCTGACTGCTGGACCGCAACGATAGCCCGTGATCTCAACACCAAATTTTTTTTTGAAAAATCACAACAAGCAATCAATCAACCTAAAAAATAACATACTACAGTAAATTAAATAACAACCTAATCTAACATAGCACGCATAAAAACTGAAATCTAAATAGGGTAAAAATAAGAAAAACCTCAATTCTACCGAATATACCAGCTAAATTTCTAGATCCACAATTAACAATTTCATATCTACCAAAATTAATTCTAGATCTTCCAAAATCAATTTCAGATCGTTCCAAAACAACCATAGATTTAATTAAATATCTTAGATTCTACCGTTACCGCGACTCTGATACCACTCTAGAGAATCGAATTCAGGCACGAAAACTCAATAGATGCGGAGAAAGGCTTCTAAAATTTATGGATTCAATTCCAATTGGAATCGATTCGGCAAATCTGAGAGATTTGATTATCTATCTATCCTATTGGAACTAATTAGGGTTTGCGGAAGAAATAAAATAGCAAGATCCGAAGCTTACCATTTATCTCTTTCGAGATGCCACTGAATCCCGACGATCCAACAAAAGAGCAATGCACGAAATCCTCTTGGCTGCGGATCCGTGCTAGTGTGATCAAGGTAGAATCTTTTGTTCACGAAGTCTCTCGAAATTTATGAACGAAGAACTCTCTCTTCCTTGCTTAGGGTTTAACACAAAATGCTATAAGCTTAACTCTAATTTCATTCATCCTATTCCTTTTATAATTGTACTATATAATCCTAATGGGCCTAACATTAAAAACGTAGACCATTAGTCACCCACGTCCTATTACTTTTGATCGGTCCAATTAAATTCTATCGACTCAAAATTATTTCGTAAACGGTTAACTAAATCAATTTATTATATTTTAATCTTTCTATTTTACACTATGAACTAATGTAATTAAATATGTCAATTCGCATAATTAGATCTTAATAAAAATCTAATTAATCCAAATTGCACATATACACTAATTAAATACCATTCATAATAAATTAATTCAATTAAAATTCTATGCATTTAATTTAATTAAATTATTCACCATTTGTAATTCAATTAATTCATGATTAATTAATTACCACACGTGATCCACTAATTAAATATTTCAGATTTAATTTATTAATTAAATCAACTATGATTTCTTCAATCCATATTTATTTGATTAATCTGATCCAACCTTATAGACCAACTTATACGAAGCCAAAGTTAGATGTACAAGATCCTATGGGACTATCTGTATGTTGGCAGCAGGAGCAATTCCTGCAGACTATTAAGTGAGTTCTAGCAAACGCACAATAGCCCCCAATTAAGACAACTAGCATCATCTCTAGTAAAGATTAAACCGTACTTCTATTATTCCTTTCCAAATGATATCTCGAGTTTATATAGCAAGGGGCGTGGCTTCGTCATCCTACACTACTAGCACTTTTTTGGTCTAGAATGGATTGTTGAAACGAATGAGCTCCCAACTCATTCGGGTGTGGCCACACACTCACAATTCCATTCCACCAAGTGGCCGGTGATATCATCTCAGTGGGTGCTGAGTGGCAATCCCTTCGACTCATTATCAACATACACATGGTCACTGCCCATCCGATCATACCCATATTTGGATCCTGTTACAGACCCGTTAGGTGTACTCCAAAGTGTATGAGATTCCATGCTTATGTTATAATGGTCTTAGGTCTAAGAATAAAACAAGTCCTATCCAAGAAACACAACAATAGCGACTTCACCATGTAGTGTTTCATGTGCGGATCTATCCAGTACCATATGGGGTCCATATCTACTTGCATCCCTGATTGCCTCACAATCAACCGATGCACAGGTTTATCATTTGACTCATTACCATGACGTAGAATAAACCTGGGATCTATTCAGTTAT
>CAOJCR011330575.1:0-11285 GCA_948330485.1 Euphorbia neoarborescens | reverse complement strand
CTCAAGGTTAAACACGAGGACTTCGGCATGCTAGGAAAAGTGTTAAATGCAACTATGTGATGAATGGTATAAGAAGTGATTCAGTTTTGAAAAGAAAGGATTAAAAACGGAATAAAGTAAAGCACAAAGTCTTTGGGTAGTGCTTGGCGTGAGAAATGTGAAGAAAACAAATAGGGAAAAGCATGGGTGATATCCGGTTGAACAGTGGTTATGAGCACCATAGATGATGGAAATAGCATATGTGCTGCTTGATGGTGGAGTAGGCGGGTAAAACCCTATCTCTAGGATGATTACCCTTATTTAGCCGAGTCCCTTAACCTTAACTCTCACTGTACCCAAGCGCTCGGCTAATGTGCATTCGGCACGGTTTCCATTCACAAATCGGAAAGCATTATCTCTAACCTTTCTGAAGTCCTAAGATTCCACTACAATGATCTATTACTAGCTCACACTCTCGTGACAACTAGTAAATCAATGTAACTATATGGTTGGCCAAGCCATATTTTTACAGAATATAAACATAGGAGATCCAATTAACACATACTCTTAAGAAGAAATCAACAACTATAAATGCTAAAAAACCTAAATTCAAATGAATATCACCCACACGGGGAGTTAGTTACACATGGTTGAAAGAAAGATCACAAAAGCAAACATAAATGAGAACAACAGTAATACAAAAGAGAAAAGGAGCATGAAAAGTAAACTAAATGAAATGCATCCTCCTATTGCAGCTGAAGATGGTCACCGATGCTGTGTCTGTAGGGAAGGATGGAGGATGGTAGCTCGTGAATAACTGAAGAAGGTGGAGAGATAAAGATGATAAAGAAGATAAAGATGGTGAAGAGCTAAGCCCCTAAAACTTCTGCTAAACTCCAAACTAAAACTAAAACTAAAAATTATTTACTAATTGATGGATTGATCCTAAAAACTTGAATTAGAGTATATATACCCCAAAAGTAGATGTCGAATCAAGGTATAGCAGCAGGTGACTTTTTCTTCCTACTCCCACAATCTGTCCCATCCAAGTCAGCTTAGGGACTTAGGTGATAATAGCCATACCAAGTTGGTAAAGGTTGGTTCATATCAGAACTAGCCCATCATCCCTTCTTTCCTTTTTGGGCGTACTTCCAAAGTTGAACTTTTCCTCTTCAGCATACACCCAGGTCATCTTAGATTCCATTTTCTCCTTGTGGGTCCTTCTAGTTTTCAGCTTCCAATCATATAGCTGGATCTCTTGATTGTACTACAATTGCCCCAAGAGCATCTCTACACCGAGTGAAGATGGCGGCTAATCTGAGTCCATCTTTTTGCCGAACCGGAACTCCTTGGTTCCACAGAACATGAAGCTCAATCGGTCAGAAGAGTTAAAAAAAGGGCATATGTCATTCGGGCTCTTCGTCCTCCAGGAGTGAGTGTTCCTGATGCTCCAAGTTCCTGTATTTTATATGCACGGGTAAAATTTGTTGTAAAGGAAGTGCTGAAATTAGGCACTGGTAACCATAAACTATAGTTTTACAAATTTATCCTAGGTGTGGTGCTTTTGGGTGCAAATAAGAGAGAAGCCAGTAAAAATCATCCAAATGGATTATGGAAACATGTAAGAATGAGATATTTATACTGGAATTAGATGGTGCTGACTGCATGCTATCAAATTCCACCATACTTAGACCTTGCTCGTCCTGAGTAAGGAGAAAACACAGTGCCAAGCGGGATTAGATGTACGAGTGTTGCTTACAAGTTAAGAGGGGAAATTAAGAGTTATAGAGAAACTTCACAGCCCGATAGTGAAGAGTGGACCGGGTAAACCCCTTATTTATGATTACATATGTCATATCCCGACCATAAATCATATAGGGTAGGGTGTGACGTGTGAAAGTTCTATTCAACGCTAGACTTTGTTGAACTAGAATCTCATGAAAAGATTGAATACAACTTTAAATCAATAAAAACCATAACTTGGATTCACAATCCAACAAGAATTCTTTTAACTCAAAAACGTACTTATATAAAATTCCAATCAACACTGAAATACAAATTCAAAACCAAAATAAAATTTATCTAGAATATATACAATTATCGACAACCTTTCAGTGGCACGACCATCACCTACAAACTAACTTCCGTACATAACCCTGGGCTCCTTTCCTGAAAACATTTTAAAAACTAAAAACGTGAGACTAACGTCTCAGTAAGAGAATATCTAACATAATTGAAACTCATTACGACTTATCAAAACACATTTATTAAAAACCTTTGAAAACCATAATTAATATAAATCAGAATCATAGTATAACTTCTATGAATTCGAAACCAAACGTCGTAATATCAAAATCAATGAAAACGTTTCAAATAACTATAATTTCATAGTTTCATAAACTTTTCAATCAAAATAAAATATAATTAATTCTCAAAATCGATATTAGAAACTTTATAAATCAAAGTCATATACAATGCCATATCACATTCATCCATCCTAGACTCGTCCCCAATTCATCAAGTACAATCAAATATACAAATTAGTCTTGCATGGTCTTACGCACTCAATTTGTTTCCAAGAACCGAAACGATTGAGATGTCAAGTGCTGCCTATCAACGTATGGACTTACATAACTCTACCCTGCCATACAACGATAGGACTTCGGTTGAGTGCACTCAGGCCTATCTCTAAATAGATAGGTCTTAACAAATACTAATCCGGACCCGTCTAGATAGATGATTCTTAAAACTCCAAACTACGTAAACTTCCACTATTCAAAATTCATCTCAAAAATCAATATATATATATATATATATATATATCAAATTCTATAATCAATATTCATATAGATTAAAAATCCAAAATCAACTTCATAAATCAAACCCAACACAAAACAAATTAAAAAATTTAACAAATATCAAATCTCTTAACTATAATCTCACACTCCTTATCAAACTCAACACAACTAAATAAAATCCCAAACTCAAATCTTAAACCAATAACCAAGTTCATATTTAACAAAAACCATAATCCAAAATCAACAATCTTAAATCCAAAACTAATATCAAAATCAATAACCCATAATTTGAAAAATCAATAATCAATGCCAAAACATAAGCACCTTAAAAGAAAATTCAATTCAAATTAAATATTCACTCGCTAGCTTAAGAAAGACTAAACAAACATCAAGGAGCCCTCAACTCTAACTCCAACTCATATCAATCGTCCATAACAGCTTCCCCATCCTCATTTGTGACGACTTCCAACTCAAAATATCATGGTTTTTATCGTTTGGAAATCAAAATTCGAAGAAAAGAGAAGGGAAACAAGAGGAAATAAGAGAAGAAGGGTGGAGAATCAAAGAAAAGTAGAGGAAAAAAGAGGGAGGAAGAAAATGGCATCAGGAGCTGCCTTTAATCCAAATTTCTCTCTTTTTATAGTAAAAATAAAAGTATCTTTTAAAACCTATCCAAAATTCTCTGGAAAAATCCAAAAGATTACTGAAAAATTCACGCAACATGCCGTGATGCGTTCAGTACGCCGGTGTGTTGTTTCAGAAAATGAAAATTATCGAGAGACTGATAAGCCAACACTTTGTTTTGGCCTTCCAACAGGCCGTGTTGGCATTAGAAATTCAATTTACATCAGACCTATGCGCAACACGCCGTGTTGAGTTCTTAGCACGACATGCTCAACTGCTTTCAACCAAAATTTCCAAAATTAAAAATTTTTTAAAAACCCAATATAACATGCCCTGCTACCCTTCTAGCACACCATGATGTAATGCTGTCAAAGCGTTATTTTGACTCTGAATCGCTCCGAACTCAATTCTAATCATCTCGCAACCCAAGATAACCTCAAGCAAGCCTAGAATACCTCAAATAACCATAAAATCAACTTCAAATCATCAACACAGCATTAAAACTCATTTCCAATGTTCAAACCTCAATAAAATTTTTTTAGAATTCTTATACTTAAACTCTTCAAAACCAATATAAAATCCTCAATTCTTGATTTCAAATGTCCGAATCAACATTCATACAATATAAACTTGTAACTCTCGGGTCAAGATGTTACCACATATCAATACCGAGGCTGGGAAGATATAGGTAGATAAAGTAGGCCAAACCTAACAACCGAAGTGAGACTTGTGTTAGGAGAGATTTACAAAGGGAACCTTATGTATCAAGTGCCTTCCTATTTTTAGCCTTATTTAGTTAATTAGAGAGTCTACTTAACCTCAAATCGCAGAGAATTTCCTATTTGGTGCTTTTAGCTCAGAGGGGAAAACAAATGCAGATATTCACACTTTCTTCCTAGGTCTTTTTTTCCAATTGAATAACTAATGTGGCTTGACGCGCACTTATTTCCTAATCTTGATCTAAGCTCTCTATTTTCTTCGACTAAGATAGACTCTTATTTAGATTAGTTATGGCTGTTACCCAGTTTGCATTCTTTTGTAGGGTTCCAAATATAAATCTCCCATTTTATTCATCTAAATGGGTTGAAAAGTTAGTCATCCCTTATTTGAGCAAAGCATATAACACTCATCCACTTCTATTGTTATGTTGTAAAAACCACAAATAGCAATAGCTAAGCCTCTTGCCATCTGGCCTAAAATCTCCCAGTTTGGTTTAACACAGAAAATTAATTTCAGAATTAAGTAAGTACCCACATTCAAAGTGGACTCGGATTTTGATATATGACAATCATAATACCATACTTAACTTATATGCAACACTTAACAATTAGTAGTGGTAAATATACGAGTAGCTGCCTAAATTTTCTAAAATGCTTCCCTTTATTTCAAAAATAATTTTAAAAAATTAAACCCAACCTACCGAGTAAGCTATTACTACCTCCTACATTTAAACAACACTTTGTACTTAAAGTGAATGATAAACAAAGAAAGAAAATAAAAACAGGTAGGAGAGAAAGCTCCCTGGGTGCCGAATGTAATACAGTTTGTGGGCAGCTGTAGATGGGCAGATGGGTAGATTTAGACATCGTTGTTAATGCAAGGGGGATTAGACGGGGGATCGAGGCATCTACAAAAATCAAGAATAGAAAACAAAATAATAGGAAGAACATACATAGATATACATATAGTATTAGATGTGGAGATCGGGAAGAAGTTAATTCAGGCGGGAGGCCAGATGTTAGTTGGACGGATGGTTTATTTGGACATCGGGGAGAGACGAGGTCAGAGGGATAGAGAACGCTTCACCACCCGAATCTCCAATTAGATACGGCCTGCACCTGTACCTGTTGACTTTGAACTTCTAACCCTTATCATTTTCTAGTTTAACCGTACCATAAAAGAAAAATACTTGTGATACGAAAAGGACAAGACCATTTGGACTTCATCTTCCCAGGAAAGAGCTTGAGGCGGGAGTTGTATAAGAGGACCATCTGTCCAGGATAAAACTCTCTTTTGACAATGTGTTTATCATGCCAACCTTTAGTCCATTCCTTGTACAACGTAGCATTCTCGTAAGCATTCCTTCATAACTCTTCTAACTCATTCAATTGGAGGGGTCTCTTCTTTCTAGCTCCTTTGAGATCAAAACTTAGTGCTCTTATTGCCCAATAAGCCTTGTGCTCAAATTCCACTAGAAGGTGACATGATTTACCGTACACAAGATGATATGGGGTAACTCCAACGGGGCTCTTAAATGCTGTTTGGTAAGCCCATAAAGCGTCATCCAGCTTCAAAGCCTAGGCTTTCCTTGAGGAACTTACCATTTTCTCTAATATCCATTTGAACTCTCGGTTGCTGACTTCCACTTGGCCACTGCATTGGGGGTGGTAGGGAGTAGCAATCTGGTGAGTCACCCCATACTTCTTTAGAAGAGCTTCAATGTCTCAGTTGTAAAAATGAGAACCTCCATCGCTGATAAGTGCTCTCGGAGTCCCAAACCAAGAGAATATTACCTTCTTCAACATTCTTTGGACCACCCTTGAATCATTGGTGACATATGCAACAGCTTCTAATCATTTTCTCACATAATCCACCATCACTAGAATGTACTTGTTCCCCATAGAAGATTGGAAGGGTCCCATGAAATCAATGCCCCATACATCAAATATTTCTACTTCCAGAATGCCATATTGAGGTATCTCATTCCGCTGAGATATATTCCCTGTTCTCTGGCACTTGTCATAAGTGACCATAAAATTTCGTGCATCTTTAAATATATTCGGCCACCAAAACACGTACTGTAGAACTTTGGTAGCCGTCTTTTGTGCACTATGATGCCCCTCACACTTAGTTTATGGTAGTGAGACAAAAAGTCTTAGACTTTATCATCTGGGAGGCATCTCCTTATTAATCCATCTCCACATCTCTTGAATAGAAGAGGCCCTTCCCGATAATAAAATCTGACATCATCCATGAACCTCTTCTTCTGCCTTGAATCCATATCCAGCGGGAGTACCCCGTTTACCAGGTAGTTCACATAGTCTGGATACTAGAGTGGGTCTCCTCCAGCTGACCGAGCTACCATTACACATACAGCTATTACGTTTTTACCTATAAAATCATCCTAGATCGGGATCCCATCATCTTGCTCCTTCAGTACATTCGGGGTTGAGCCGGGATAAATGGTCTACCACTGAGTTCTCACTTCCTTTCCAGTCCTGAATCTCCCAATCAAATTCCTGGAGCAGTAACATCCATCAGATCAGCCATAGCTTGGCATCTTTATTTCTGAACAGGTACTTCAAAGCAGCATGATCCGAATAGACTATCACCTTTTGGCCCACCAAATAAGAATGAAATTTATCAAAGGAGTAGATGATCGCTAAAAGTTCCTTCTCAGTGGTGGTGTATTTAATTTGAGCATTGTCTAGAAGCTTGCTAGCATAACAGATAACATACAACTTGCCATCCACTCTCTGTCCCAGGACTGCTCCTATCGCGTGATTTGATGCATCACATATAATTTAAAAAGGGAGTTCTCACTGGGGTGGTTACACATTTGGCGCGGAGATTAGGGCTTTCTTTAGTAGGGTAAAGGCCGGGAGACAGGCTTCATCAAATTCAAAAATAGATTCCTTCATAAGAAGATTGCACCAGGGCTTAGCAATTGGTGGGTTTAGGACCACTCTATTATATTACTCAAGAAGTCCCGACCTAAACGAACCGAATGAACTAAGGTCGAACCCAAGGGAAACCTGCCGTGTAAAGATTAGTACTAGGTGTAAGTGTGTGATGAATGAATATATAGTTGTGTGTGTATCCGAGAAATAAAAATGGTAGGAAAAATAGGATAAAAGAAAACGGAGCTTGGGGTCCACTCAGGCGGATGAAAAGATGGATAGAAACTGATTGTGAAAAGTATGGGTGATATCCGGTCTTATAGGATTTGAACAAGGTTAATGCTAGATGAATATGTGCTGGATGATGGAGGATTACATGGGAAAGAGCCTATATCTAGGTCAGGTCCCCATATCTAACTGAATCTGACTCGGGCGCAGATCTCGCCATACTCAAGCATTCGGTTAGATACACTCGGTGCAATTTCTCCATACAACATTCAAGATTCGGGTAAAAGCTATCTCTAACCTATCCGGTACCTGAGATTCCACTATGGGGATCTATCACTAGCCTTCACTCTTGTGGAAACCAGTGAATCAATGCAAGAAGACAGTTGACAAAAACCTTTATTTGCAGATATCACCCATACAAGGGGTTTAGTTACATATGTTTGAAAGAAGTTTCATAAAGACAAACATACAAAACTCAGCAACAATACAAGAGATTAAAAAGGGAGCAAGAAAAGCAAACTAGAAAATAAAGCTTTCTCCTCTCTTGCAATGATGTTGAATGCTGACGCTGCAACTGTGGGGAAGAAACGGAGGTAGGTAGATGGTGATAAACTGGAGAAGATGATGAGATTGAGAGGACGAAGAAGGTGATGGAGCTTCACCCAAGCTTCTGTGAAAAAGATAAACTAAAAACTAAAGCTAAAGCTTAACTAAACTATGAACAAATGGAAGTAATTACAGAAGATGAATGAAAGACAAGAAAAATGAAAACTAAACTCTATACTAATGTTTGAACTAAAGGTCAAACTCTCTTTCAAGCAAGTTGAGCAACTTTCTGCCAAATCCCACAAATATGTCCTGTCAATCATACTTTTTGTGATGATGGGCATACCAAGTTAGTGAAAGTTGGGGTGGTGTCAGATATGGGCCATCATTTTGATCTTTCCATTCTGGACAAAGATCCAAAGATTATCTTTTCCACATAATCAGCACACATTCAATGGTCTAGATTCCATTCGCCCTGCATAGGTTCCTTCCTGTTTCTTGGCGGCTACTGATTGACACCCGAATGGTTGGAAAACTGGATCTCCTTGGTTGATTTTTGTCCACCCTTATCCCTGACACGTGTAGAATGGGCACCTGCTTGGGTTTTCCTTCAGGCCAAATTTAGATCTTCCTGGCACCCGGGAGCATTGAATACGTTCGGTCAGAAGAGTTGAAGTGGCGGATGTTCATTCGGTATTTGCTCTATCTAGCTTGCATCATTCGGTATTTTCTAAGTCATTAGGTATCCGGGCTTTCTTTGCAATAATTATAACATTTAAGTATCTACATACATATGCCTGGGTAAAACTAGTAATAAAAGATAGGAAAATAAAGCATAAGCAATAATAAAAATTATTCTAACCTTTTTATCTCGAATATGGTGCTTTATACGAAAAAGGGAGGGAAATGAATAGAATACATGCAAATGGAATTATGAAAGTATGTGAAAATAGGTCTTTATATAGAAAAATAGGGTACTGGAAGTCGAATATCAAATTCCCCCACACTTAAACCTTACTCATCCCGAGTAAGGAGAATAAATAAATCTGAGTGGGTTCGCATGTTTGAGTGTTGCATGCAAGTTAGGATAGAAAGATGAGGGTCATAGAGCACCTTCCCAATCTGACGTCTGAAGATTGAACCATCGAATCCCCTATGTATGATTAGAAACCAGTACCGAATCCAAGAGACTATGGGCAGATGAAACTAAGCTAAGCCTAACAACTGAAGTGAGTTTTGTGTTAGGAGAGATTTACAAAGAGAATTTTATAAGACATTACAAGTCTATTTTTAGCCTTATTGGGTTAGTAGATCTACTTAACTTTAGATCAAAGAGAGCATCCTAATGGGCACCTTTTGCTCGTAGGGGTAACTATAGCGGATATTCATGCAATTATTCCAAGGTTTTTTTAAGCAAAAATAGTAAATCTAATGTGGCTTTTAGCATACTTATTTCCTAAAATCGGATTTAAGCTCTCTAATTTCTTGAAGCTAGGTCAGATTCTTATTCGGTTTAGTAATGGCTGCTAAACAGATTATAATTTTAGCATTAGGTTCTGAATGTAAATCTCCCATTATGTTCATCTAAGGGGAGTGACAAGTTGGTCGTCCCTTTTTTGAGCAAAACATATAACACTCGATCACTTCTATCATTATGCTATAGAAACCATATATAGGAATAGCTAAGCCTCTTGCCATCCGGCCTATAGTTAACTCAGGTTGGTTGACTCGATACATTAGTTCAGGAACTCGGTGAGTCCCCACATTTAAAAGATGAGTGGGATTTTGCCCTATGACAACCATATTACTGCATCTTAACTCATATGCAACACTTAACAAATGAAAAGATAAATCATGTTATCAACACTCTAAATTCCTAGCATGCTTCCAAAAAGTGTTCAAGAATTTCAAAAATTTTACACCGTATATACCAAATAGCTGATATTAAGCCCTAGGCTACCCCTCCACACATAAAATAACACTTTGTCCCCAACTTGCAATGAGAAGCAAGAGAATGAAAATATAAACAAGGGGAAGAGAAATATCCTTGGTAGCCGGATGTGATACAGTAAATAGGCGGATAGGATTCAACCATGTAGCGCTTCTGGGAGTTAGGGGTGATCTCTAAAAATTATTAACGAAAACAAAAAAGGAAAGGAGAGAAAGAAAAAAGGAAAGAAATATGTACAGAGCTATGGATTGGATGCGGCAGGAGGATCATGATTCGGGTGGGAGTGAGGGTGTTTGTTGGGCAGATGGATCAGATAGGGAAAGAGGAATTGAAAACTCAGCTCTAGGAGGATCACCAAGGAGATACAGCTTACACCTCTACCCGTTGACTTTAAAATGTTGGCCCTTGTAATTTTCTAACTCTAGTGTCCCGTTATGAGCGCAACGACTTTTTAACAAAAAGAAAATTGAGTTAATTTGAAAATTGAAGTTTGAAAAATGGATTCTATTAAAAGAAAATGATTTTTAGTTTGGATATATGGTTTTTTGAAAACATAAAGGTAAGAAAATAAATCCTTAACCAATTAAACGCAAGTGATTGCGGGCTGTAGGATTTTTATTTAAAAGAATTCCAAATTTTGGAAAAGCAAACAATATTTAAGGAAGAAATGTGTGAAAAGGTTTTAAAAAAGAAATTTGAACTCGAATTTCTAGAAAATGGTATTGTAGTCGCCACCCGATTCTAAGCACTACTAGGAATTAATTCACGGTATTACTCAGACCCTAGGATTGAATCCGAAAACCGTGATCCAGAGATCGGGTTCAGACAAGGCATTTACTTATCCTCTTTTCGAAAGACTTTTTAAGAAATCGAAAATATTTTGAAACAAAGTGTTTTTTTACTTGCAAAGAAAACCTAAGTTGATTTTAATTTGGATTTTTAGGTGTTTGCGCATGCAAAAGCGGTAAATCAAGTGCGAAAATTAAATAATTATACAACCTGTATCAATCACCTACAAATACAGAATTTCTAAGAAAGCAGTAAATCCTAGCATACATCTATCCTATACATACATCTAAGCTACAAAAAGATGTTAGTACAGATAAAATATATGTACACAATGGACTTAAACAGACAGACTCACAGTTATAAGAATTGGGAAGAATGATTGCTCGGGATCATTTATTTAGGGGGCGCTTGATTATACTCGGTTAGTTGGATCCAGCGTTTTGGGCCGAAATATGGACTCGTGACGGTCCGAAAACATTTCTGGCTTATTTCGTATGGACACATGGTGATTGTTGCTTTAGAAAACGATTTTGCTCAATTTTAGTTATGAAGCATGTAATTTTTGGTGAGTTGGAAATTCAGAAAATAATTCCCTTCATTGCACTGTGTTAGAGGCCCTAATACTATCTCTTTTGGGTCGGATTTCTAGATGCAAATGCGAAAAATATTTCAAAAATAAATTTAGGTCTTAATCAATCACGAACCAAACACAAATAGAGATAAATAACATAAACAATCAATATTTAAAAA
>CAOJCR011329811.1:0-10507 GCA_948330485.1 Euphorbia neoarborescens | reverse complement strand
GTCAAAAATTCCTTTCGAAAATCTTAAAGTTTGAAAACTTTGAAAAAATTTAAAAGGAAAAAGAATCCCCAGTGGAGTCGCCACTGTGAGCGTAGCAACTTTTCTTCCAAAAAAATAATATTCTTTCGATGCAAGCGCTTTGACGCTCTCGAAACTTAAATGAATAAGATTGAAGATTGGTTTTAAAAAAAGGTACTTTCGTTGCGAGCGGCTTGACACTCTTGAAAGTTTGGAGAGTCCTCAAAAATTCGATTTTTAAAAGAAAGTACGAAAATGTTTTAAAAGAAATTTGAACTCGAATCTCTTAAAAACGGTATTTGGAGTCGCCACCCGGTTCTATGCTCTACCGGGAATTAATTCACGGTATCACTCAGATCCTAAGTTCGAATCCAAAATCGTGATCCAGAGATCAGGTTCGGACAAGACACTTACTTATCCTGTTTCGAAAGACTTTAAAGAAATCGACAAACTTTTAGAAAACGAAGTATTTTTATTTGCAAAACAAAACTTAAATTGATTTTAAAATTGAATTTAGCGTGAGTGCACATACATAAAGCGATAAATAAAAAGAAAGCAAAATTATAAGTTACAACCCAATCGAATATCACATAGCCTAACTACGAGATACATTTGTCGGGGAAGGGGATGCATTCATGCATAAATACTAAACATACATAATTGCGTCAAAATAAACACATAGCACACAAGCATGCTTGAAATGGACATGTGAGAGAATGGCGAGAAATGATAGCTCAAGGTCATTTATAAAGCGGGACTTTCAATTTGAAGCGATTTATCGGATCGAACATTTTGGACCGAGGGATGGTCTCACGACGGTCCGAAAACATTTTGGCTTATATTACGGAAGGGGGATATGATAATTTATTTAGAAAACTTTTGGCTAAGTTTTAGTTCGAAGGCATGCAAATTTTGTGAGTCAAATATTCGGGAATTAATTTTCTTCGTTGATTGGTACTAGCGGCCCTAAACCGGGCTTTTCGATACGGTTTTTTAGATGCAAATGATAATTACAGGAAATAAAGTCTAAGTCACAAATGCAAATAAATTATGCGCTAATTATTGGAATTCATCGTGATAAAAAATAAGACATATAAAGACATAAGCTAAAATGCATGATTTTGTTGATTTTATCTCCGGAAAAAGTTGTTTATTTGATTAAAAATCAAAAACCGGATCAATTTCGGACGAACGGAGCGAAAATGATAATTTTCTTAAGCATCAGACCTGTAGCGCATCGTGCTGGAGAGCCAGCGTAGCGCGCTGCAGGTTAAAAAAATTCGAACAGAACACATTGATACTGCAGCGCGGCGCGCTGCAGTTCTGTTCGTCACCCGTTTTAATTTTTTTGTCTAAAAATATCATTCGGGGACACGAAACCACCTCGTGACACCCGGGACTAAAACATTAATTATTTTTATCATGTTTCGAGGCATGTTTACCATAAAAACACAAGCTTTACTCAACTTTAAACTCCAAAACCACATTAAGCCGTTTAAATCTGTTTAAGCTCATTTTAAAGCCGTTTTGCTCGTTTTTGTCCCGATACACTCCAAATCAGTAAGGGTACATAAAGATATTCCAGGGATATCCAAAAGAAACCATTTTTACATTATTATATTTTCATTTTATAAGTTGTTCCCGCAATACCGAATAAGGAGTTATTTTTCAATTTTTAACAAATTTTCATGTCTTAAAACCCAAACACCCAAAACGCCAGCATGCTTAACAGAAAGTTAAAGATATATAGGGGAGTTAGAGCTACTGGAAATGCTTGGAGAAGAGAGGAAGAAGATGGAAAAACCCAGATTGGGAGTGAAGGAGTTAGATGAGAGAAGAAGAGCTAAAAAAGGTGGCAACTTGAAAAATGTTGATTTTTCAAAATGAATGTTGTCTTTTTTTTCTTTTCATCAGCAAACCCACTCCTTCTAATCAAAAAAAAAATCACGTGGATCACCATCAATTGTTCCATCAAATTCATCAAACCAATCTTGGCCCTTGATCATGTATGCCCTTGATATGGCATATGACTTCATCACCTTTCTTTATGTCTCTTCTTAGCATCTTTTCTTCTTTTAGCAAAACCTATCCAATCTTGAATTTTTGATGGGTTTTATTTTATTTTCCAGCAGCCAATTGGTTTTGAGTTAGGTGGAAATTAGGTTTGGTTGGGTTTGTTATGTGTAGGAAAGGGTAAGGATTCAGTTGGTTCGGTTTTTGGTTCGACCGGCTTCAAAACCAAACTCGTAGGTTTGATTCCAATTCGATAAAACCACTTAATATGCATTTAATTTGGGTCTTTATTACGATGATATTGTTATTTTTTAGCCCATACATGCGTATACAAAAGTCTAAAAGGGTACCGATAGAGACCAGTTTCATCATTGCTCTAGAGAAAAAGTCTCGTGCTTACAGCGACCCTATATTAATGTTTGGAATCATTTCAACAAAAATGTTAACGGCTTAGCTTAAATAATCGCGGGTTTGAAATTATTTGAAAACTATTTAAACTACACAGATATACACACCAACTACGCCATAAATGGCCTGTAGCAACACATAATCTAAGTGTTGCCCAAAAGTGTTGCAATGAGATTGGTAAAAATTGGGTTTGTGGCAACACATTTAAAAAAACGTTACAATAAATATAAAGATGCATTTTGACATACTTTTTGTAACATTTTCACAACTTTTATATAAAGTGTTACAAAAACTAAGGTAAGAATTATTATTTGCAAAAATATAGTAGTTTATATTTTACAAAATCTGATGCAATTTGCTCTCCTAAAATCATTGAAACCTGGAATTGCAATACTTATAAAAATAATTATAAAAAATTTTAATTATTTAATTGATTATTAATATTATTATTAAATTAAAATTTAATGAAAATTATTGTTATTTGATTTTTATATATTTAATAAAAATAAAATATAATAAAAAATTATTCATATTAATAATAAAATAAATATAATATACTATTCATAATGAAGGGTGCATGAAAAATAAAATAAACATAATATTAACATTTAAATATATATTATATAAAAATAAACTTAATGAAATCCATTGCACAAGCTCTACCAATGTACGCCATGCAAGTGTTCCTATTACCTTTAAAGGTGATTTCACAAATTGAGAAGATTTTTGCAAAATTCTGGTGGGGAGCTGATTCATCTATTCACTGGATGTGATGGGCAAGACTTTGCCAATCAAAGGACAAAGGAGGTATGAACTTTAGAGATATCATTGTTTTAACCTTGCCATGCATGCAAAGCAAAATTGGAGACTCATAACGACTCCTGGATCGTTGATTAGTAGGGTGTTCAAAGCTAAATATTTTCGAAACCCATCCATTTTTTAAATACAAGAACGAACAAATGACAGTTTTATTTGGAAGAGTCTACTGGCAGCACAAATAGTGCTTGAAAAGGATTTGAGATGGCGTATAGGTGATGGAAGATCAATTTCGGTGTGGGAATCAAGCTGGTTACCGGATGATGCAGCCTCAAAAATTCAGTAACCTTATCTGCAAGGAATGGAAGAAATGATGGTTAGTGATCTAATGAACGATTCTGGTACGACATGAGATATTGAGAAGCTGCAACACATGTTTATGCCAAGAGACATTCAGCTTATTAGGCGAGTACCAATTTCAAGGGTGAACAAGCATGACGATTTGTATTGGCATTGGGAAAAGAATGGAATGTTCACAGTTAAGAGTGCCTACTGCCAGTTAATCAAAGAATCTCCAATTGATGGACTGCAAAGCAATTTCAGGGATGATAGTTGGCGGGTTTTGTGGGATATGAATATACCACCAAGGGTATAACATTTCTTATGGAAGCTGGGCACGAGTATATTGCCTACAACAACTACACTCTGGGATAAGCATGTTATCCTTGATGATCGGTGTCCGTTTTGTAGGGAGCTTGCTGAGACATATTACCATTTATTTATAGCATGCCCGACAGCTAGAGATGTATGGGATGCTGTTTTTTCCCAAGGCTGGCCGATTTCAATTACTAACCGGAACTCATGGTGGAGGTGGCTGCTGAAACAAGAGGTGCGGTTACAGAAGATTGCGGTGACAGTACTGTGGGCTCTATGGGGCAGGAGAAATCAGTTAGTTTGGCAAGGAAGAGTTCAGCAGGCATCTTAGGTTTTTCTACAAGCATCGGGATTCCTCAAACAGTGACAGTCAGCGCAAAGATGCTCAGATGTAGGTGTTACTGGTCTAGCTCTCCCTGATGATGCATCCTCAAGCGAAAGAAGCGAAGGAACGGGTCGCCGAGCGGCGGCAAAGTGGAAATCACCAAGATGCAGTCGGATAATTGATGTCAGCACGGTAAGGGATGGGGAACCTGTGAATCCTCGGTGGGTTGCGCCAGAAGTGGGATGGATAAAGTGCAATGTGGATGCAGCTTATTTTGACGAAGGAAGAAGGCTTGGGTTTGGCTGTGTATTAAGGAATAACATGGGTACTATAATGGCAGCCCGAAATGGGATTTTGAAGGAAAGTGGTGATCCTACTATAGCGGAAGCAATTAGTTGTCGGGAGGTGTTAAGCTGGATAAAGGATTTAAGGATAGATCGGGTAGTACTTGAGATGGACACTATTAATGTGGTTAATATGCTGAATAAGGAAGATGTGATACGATCACCAATTGGAGGAGTGATTAGGGACTGCAAGATGTTGCAGGAGATTGCATTAGTTAAGTTTGTTTTTGTTCGTAGGTCTGCGAATCAAGTAGCTCATAGATTAGCTCGGGCTGCAGATTCTTCGATTTATAGGGGGATTTGGTTTGATCTAAGTTCACCTTTTCTCAGTGCTGTATTAGTGGGCTGATTCATAAAGTATATGACATGTTTATTCAGTCAAAAAAAAGGCTTACCATTACAATAAATACATATAATTATAATATATAATATAATGTTAGAAAAAATAATATTTTATTATTTATTCTAATTTTAGAACACTAATATTACAATAAATACTTTCTTTATACATTAACATGTTTGATGTTTTTGTATTTAATCTCATTTGAATGTTGAATATATTCTTACATTAGTAGAAAATTTGACCTTCAGTGATACTAGTGAAAATAGTATCAGTGATCAAGGTCTAAATTCATTTTAATATTTATGTATCAGAGATTACTAATGTAAGAATATCAGTAAATTGTACTGATACTAATTATAAGAGAGATATTATAAAAATTCTGATACTTATATAAAAATATCATAAAATATCCATAAAATAATATCAAAATTTAATTAAATTAATCATTAAATTAAAATTTTTAATTAGAAAAAAATAAGAAAATATCTTTAAATTGATTGAAGAGGGAAAACTCAACTCAATAAAAAAAAGGAAACTGACAGGGGTGTATTAGATTATAACTTTTAAAGACTTTTATAGATTTTAGAAATCTATGGGTATTCAATTAAAACTTTTCAGGAGTCTTTAAAAGTCATTAGGTATTCAATTATGACTTATTACAACTCTTTAAAAGTCATTAGGTATTCAAAATATCATTGACAATTACAAACAATTAGTTTCATAGACTTTTAACCAAATTTTAACTCAAACGAAGAGAAAAAAACTAATGCAAAATCATAAAAGACTTTTATAGACTTTTTTATTTCAAAGACCATCTCTTTCTTTGTTCATTGCGGCTCCACCTCCTGTTATCTCTTGAATTATTCTGGCGTCGCTGCTGGCTCTCTCAACTCTCTTTCATTACTCACTTCAAAAATTAGTTAGTTTGTTTTTCTCTCTAATTTTTCAAGAGACATTTTTACTATTTCTCTCAACAAGTTTTTCTCCGTCAAGAACAAAATTTTATACTATTGAATCGTCATTTTTTTGTTTATATTTGATTGGCTATCTGGTTATTAGATTACTTCTTTCGATAACGCAATTATTTTTTTTTTGCTAAGATTTCTAGTGACATATGGAATAATATTGAACATATAAAAAATAATAAAAATTAAAAATTACATTTAGAAATTATAAATTTTTTTAAATTAATATTACTATTCAATTTGTGTTATTTATATTGTTTTATATATGACAATTTAATTATTTTATTTTATCATTTTAATAAAAGTCTATAAAAGTCTTTAAAAATTCATAAACTAAAGTCATTAAAAGTCATGAGTACATTTAACAACTCTATAAAAGTCATTAAAAGTCACTAAAATCTATAAAAGTCATTCACTTAAAAAAAGTCTTTAAAAATCTTAATTAAATACCACCCCCTAAATCTCTCTCAATATCCTTTTAAAACATTGAACCTAGGTTTTTATACTTATACTCTATCATGGGGTTGAAGAAGTTCATCCTCGACACCACCACCAATACCGGCAGAATCACTAGTGGTGTCATTCTATTTCGAGGACAGAGCCTTCGAGGAGAGGTGGCCATGGAGCGGGTTTTCAGGCAGTCTCAGCTTGGAAGAAAGCTTCGATGTCGTTTAGGCATTCTTCGCCTTCACAGAGAGAAGAGAGAGCTGGAGTTCAAATACTACACCCAATGCTAATGCCGTTAATGAAGAAGATAATCATGAGCCTTCTGATCTGTTAACGGTTCTCCTTTCCCTTTTTGTTCTCTGGATTTCTACTAGATATTATCTCTCCTTCTGCTTATTTTTTTAGGTTTTGTGTTTTGATTCTTAAGTTGGTTTTCATTCTATTTTTACCCCTTATGGTTCTTTGATTTCTACAGGAATCTCGAATCGCAAATAAGGTGCATCTTCTCTTTTATCTTGTGTATATTCTTTGCTAGCTTGT
Organism: Euphorbia neoarborescens; assembly: GCA_948330485.1. Lineage (NCBI taxonomy): Eukaryota > Viridiplantae > Streptophyta > Magnoliopsida > Malpighiales > Euphorbiaceae > Euphorbia > Euphorbia neoarborescens. Next base: position 3,694 of record CAOJCR011329811.1, on the reverse strand, counting down.
GTTCTTTGTATGTTGAAGTCGTATTTTCAAATTTTTGCCTTCTACAGGTGAGCAATCATGTTGCTTCTATTGATGATAAAAAAAATTACAAGGTTCTAAATCTCATTAGTTTGAGTTAGACTATAGAATGCATTGTTTTACTTTTATTTTTCAGATTCCATCTTTGAGTGAAGTCAATGCTATGAGAAATTGCAGATTTTTTTAATCGGATCGTTGCTAGTTTTTTAGGATCCTTTTCTTTGTATTTGATCAAATGAGCTGCCAAGATTGTGCTGCATTGGAATGAATTCTCATTGATGTACAGTTTTTTTTCAATGTTATGTTGGTATTTCTAGTAAAGGAAGCTAAGGAATTTTTGTTGCAACTGGTATTTGTTCTGCTTTGTAGCGACTTAGAGATAAAATTGGAGCTGGAAATTATCTGACTTTTTACTGATGAAATGAGTTGTGTAGCGTCAAAGATTCATAAGGAAGAGAGAGTGCAACTTTGCAAGAAGAGAAAGAGGCTAATGAAGCAACGAGTAGTTTTTCATAATTGCATATCTTGTGATCTTAACAGGAATTATAACCCAGTGGAGCGGAGAATGAAGGGAGGAAAAGACTGTGGATTAAAGGGTTGTCTAAAAGCCTCAAAATCACTGCAACCAAACAACATGTATAATTCTGCCTCTGCTACAATATTCTTTCTAAGTTAATGCAATTGCTGGGTTCTGCTTCTAAATTATTGCATTGCTAGGTTCTTTCTAAATTAATACAATATTCTTTCTAAATTAATGCAATTTCTAGGTTCCGCTACAATATTCTTTCTAAATTAAGGTTTGGTTGATTGCTAAAATATATAGATAATTAATGCAATTGCTAGGTTCTGCTTCTAAATTTGTTTTTGATTTATTCTTTCTTAGATGGTGTTGATTGCTAAAATATCTAGTATACTTGTATATACTATATGTGAAGGGAAGGAAGTAGTTAAAGAGCCTCTGCAATATACACTAGCTAGAGTTTTTGTACATCAGTTTGAGGAATCTTCAAATTGAATTATTACTCAAGAGAACATAGAAGAATTGATATTGTGTGCGTATTTTAAAAATATGAAAAAGTCCATTCGCCTCTTGTACTTGATAATTTTTTTTATCAATACACTTCGATGCTTTTATTTTTGTCTGTAACATTTGACTGCTGCATGAAAAAATGTCATTTTGGAGCCTGACCTATCCAAAACTTGCCTCTTAGTCCCTGGCTTGTTGATTTGGGACATTTGGCCTAAATGGGTTCTTGCATTAGCAAGAATGGGCAGCCAGCCTGCTTGTCCAGTCCATGCTCAATGGAAGCAGGGAGCTGTTTAGAAAAGACCCAATAGGTTGACAAATGAAAGTACATGCGCATTTTGTAAATTAAAAATACAGGGTTATGATTAGCTAAAAATTCTATTTACATTAGGAAAACGGTACATTTTTACTTCATTCACTCTCAATTATTGTTTACCATGAAAATTGGGACTTTGGGATACTGTAGGTACCTGGATTTTCATTGGGAAAATGGAATCTATATTAGGTTACAAATTCTAATTTTAAGGATACTGATGCTTGGAAACTGTTCGTTTTTTAGGTTTCATATTCTAATTTTGATGATATTTAATGTTTGGTAATTGGGTTTGTTAAAAGTTGGTAAATTATCTGACTGATTATTGTAACTTGTTTCCTTAACTAAAGGCCAAGAGGATTATAGTAGATTGAGGTCACTGAGTTACAGAGGTGTAGACATCTTTGTAATAAAGAAGGTAAATGATTTAGAGCTACTGATGCCTTTTCTTAAACCTTTTTTTTTCTACTTTTATTTCTTTTATCTCCTTTTGGATTCTTGTTTCAGTTCTTGTTTTAGCATCACATTCACACACAGAAAAAGCATATAATATTATTTGTTCTACATCAAAATTCCTGTGTACTTGCTCATTTTGATTTCACATCAAATAATTGATAATCCTTTTTAACAATTCAAAATTGACATAAATTGGGTCTTTTTCATTAATGTAGAGGTTTAATTTCTTTATTTACATATTAGTAAGCTATACATTGTAACTGAAGTGCTTCAATTAATTTTTCTTCAGTGGATGCTTGAACTCAGTCGGTTCACACAAAATCAATAGCAAATTGGTATGTATTTTTAGTTGTTTGAATATATGGATGAAAAGATACGATGCCAATTGTAGGTAGAGGTTGATGACAAAGTGAGCCAAAAAGTGAAGGAAAATATGACATTGCTTCTAAAGAAATTGGCCGAAGATAACCCCGACATGAAGATTAGTATGGATCTTTGTAACACCCCACCCCCGGATACCCCAGAGACTGAGTGTTACTAGTGAGACATCGCCCCGACAGCTAACCATGTCAGAGAAATGCCTCACAAGGAGGAAGAAATACTTTAACAAAAACAAAAACACATTAAAAATATCCTTTATAAACAAAATATAAAACTTGTACATCTTAAGTAAAACGTAGAATACAAAATACAATTAAAACCAAAACAAGAATTCTTAGACTAAAACCTATCGACAACCTTCGAGTGGCTCCGTCCTCACCTCTGACCTCATCTTCGACCAACCTCCCATAGGTTCCGAACTATGGCTCCTTTTCCTGAAATTTTTTTAAAACATTTGAAAACATAAGATACGAATATCCCAGTAAGTGATTACAGTTAAAAAATATATATATTGATATGAAATCACATATACTTGACAAAACCATTTATAAAGCGATAAAAACTCAATTGTAGTTAAAACCCAAAATTCAATATCAAAATCATATTTATCTAAACATTCCTTGGAACTTATCCGAGTCATATAAAAAAATACTTTTCCATCCATCTATAGTATCCTAAAACGTTTATCCAATCCATAATAATCATAACGGTAATAACCAATAGCTGCCTATCAGTGATAGGACTTCTACAATAATATCCGCCTCTCTAGGATAAGACTTTCACAATATCAAATTGGGATATCACAAATAATCCGCCTATCATCATGGTCTACACAAGCCATGCCCCAACCAGGACTTTATCGTCGCCTCTTCGCCATGTCAAATACACCATGCACGATAGGACTTCCAACCTAACTCCTCAGGCCTCCCCTAGATGGATTGAGCTCCAAGGCTCAAAACTCTTTAATCAAAACCAAATGCCATTTTCAATACTTCAAAATACTATCAAATTCGATAACATACATTTTAACCCGAGCACTAAGCTCTATTATTCAAAACCAACTCTTAATATATAAATCTTTTCTAAAATCAACATTCATATCAAACCAAACCTTTAGTTGTCAATACCCAAATCCAATTATCAAAACTCAATCAATACTTCCAATATCAAACCTTTATCAAAAATCAATATTTATAGAAAATCTAATCCATTCTAAAAAAACATATATAATCAATAATAATCAACTTATTATCAACATAATAACATAAATCCTTAACATAATATTTCAAGATCCAACATATAATAAAAAATACTTCATTAAAAACATAACATACTTCAATCACAAAATGAATATTCAATGTTTCACAAGCAAATCAAATACGTCTAACTTATATCAAAATCATACTAATTAAAACTAACTTAGCATGAACATATTTATAATCAATCCAAACATTAAATTCAATATAAATCAAACTCAAACCTCAAAACATAATATAATT
>CAOJCR011325410.1:0-11626 GCA_948330485.1 Euphorbia neoarborescens | reverse complement strand
TGGACCGTTGTCTCCATAAAGTTTCTTCCATCTCTTGCAGTTCCATAATCTCCTTTTCCAGCTCCTTTTCCTTTTCTAAGTACCGCTCTATATGCGAATTCAGCTGAATATCGTTCAATTTTTCTGTCAAGGTCTTTAATCTTCTTCCGATATGCCCAAACTGTACACGGTTCCACCTGCTCAAAGCTAAGGAGGTATTCTTGAGCTTATTAAGAACCTGATGCGACTGACCTTCTACTGAATTCCAAGCTTCCCTTAAGACATCCCTATACTCTTCCTTCTTTAACCATATGGCTTCAAAGCGGAAAGGCCGTCTTCTTTGACTTTTGTTTCTCTCCATATCCAGTAAAATAGGGCAATGATACGATGCAATCCTTGTCAAATGATAAACAGAAGCCAATGGAAACACACTATCCCATTCTGCTGAACAAAAAACTCTGTCAAGTCTTTCTTGTATGAGATGCTCTCCTCTTCTCCTGTTGGTCCAGGTAAAATTAGGCCCCTTGAAACCCAAATCAATCAATCCACACTCTTCAATACACTCCTTGAAGGCCTGCAAATCTCTATAATCTTTTACTTTACTACCCAACTTTTCAAATGAAAACATAACTTCACTAAAATCACCGAAACATAGCCAAGATGCACTTCCTATACTTGCAATATCTCTAATCAATGACCAAGTTCTCCTCTTATACTGCCTATTAGGCCAACCATAGATGCCTGACCCCTTCCAAATCATCTCTCCTTCTCCGTCCAGCACACCAAAAACCATACAATTCTGGGAGTATCCCACTATCTTAGCATCAATATCTTTTCTCCAAAAAAGGATAAGTCCCCTCGATCTACCTATAGCATCAACCGAAAAACAATTAAACGACAAAAATCTTCTTTTAATCCCCTCGAGTTCACATTTATTTAACCTTGTTTCCATCAAAAAAACAAAATCTGGGCAGTGATAGCTCATTAATCGAGCTAGACACCGAACATTCCAAGGGTTGCCCAGCCCTTGGACGTTCCAACTTATGATTTTCATGGCTCCCGACGGGCCTGGAGGTCAGGACCCGCCGCTGAATAAAATTCAACTTCCATTGGCTTACTCCCTTTTTTACCTGCTCTAATATCATTGTCTTCCCCATCAACCCACTCCATTTTTCGTTTCCCATCAGATGTTGCCCCTGTCACCGCACCACTTTCATGACCCCCATCATGATGTCTGGCCAATCTTTTCCACTTAGGAGGGACCTTTCTTTGTGACAAACAAGCTATATCCTTTACAGCAGTATTCTGTTCCTCTCCAACTTCATGTGGCACACAACTGGCTAATAAAAAATCAGTTTCCTGTGGCTGTTTTGCATCATCCATACCCTGTTCCTCACATATCCCCTGTGCCGAAGTAACTTCAATGATCTCTGAACCACCAACACCTTCTGTTAAGGGAGCCACATGATCAGAAACTGGAGATTCATTCGAGGAGCCTTTTAATACCTTACACGCTGAGTTTGAGATACTTATCGCTTTTGTATCTTGTTGCATCTTGTTGATTCGGATTACAGAACCGGTTCTATGAACTGTAGTCTCGTCTAATATTCCCTCACTGTTTGACTTCGCATCACCCTCCCTCCCGTCTACCATGGGACATCTTCTAACTGAGTAACCAGATTGTTTCTCCTCCCTTTGTGATACATTTTCATTCTCTGAAATTACATTAACTGTTGCACTTCTAACCTTTCCCGGTGTAGCTCTCAAAAGGGGATCGTAGTTCCATTCACCAATATCTGCCTCATCCTGATATTCATCACAAACCTCTTGGGTGTGACCCAACTTCCCACAAACAAAGCAAAAATTAGGAAGTTTTTCATATCTGAAAGGTATTGGAACTATATATAGTCCCTCTTGAATTTCTTATATGGGCCCCTCTGACTAGTGGTTGATTCACGTTCACCTCCACTCTGGCTCTAACAAAAGGGTGCCAAGATGATATACTTTCTTCATCAATGTCCACCAAATTCCCAATGTTACTTACTATTTTAGCAACACACTCTCTTGATCTCCTGATTTGAGGAAGGTCATAAATTCTAACCCAAAATAAGCATTTGTCTAGTGAGATATTAGAAATTTGTTCTGTTATACGAATCTCAACCAGAACCACCAGATTCCTCTCAAAATGCCATGGCCCCTCCTTTAGCACCTTCTCCAAATCTCTATATGACTGAAATTCAACCGTGAATCTTCCCTCCCCTGCTTCTTTCAATTGAAAACCTTTTCTTAAATTCCAGGCTACCCGAAAAGCTTGAGACATTGCTTTTAGATTCAGGGGTTTCCGTGACAAACATTTACCTAGCAGACAAAAATTTCTTTTGCACAACTCTGGACTCCCCTCTTCACTACCGAACTCAACAACCTCATCTTCTTTCTCTGTTAATTTAACTTTTCCCATGAGTTTTGCGAGTTCAGAAGAAGCCATAGGGACTGAGAATCAATCGATGCAATGAGCACCGACCAAGAGCCCAGACACCAAACCCGCTTACTGTTTTTGGAAAAAAACCAATTCACTCACTACCACAGATAAGGGCAACCATACTTAAGCCAAATGCTACTCAATCCACACACTCCTCCAAAATAGAACACCAACCAGAAGAACTACTACAAATTAGTAAGAAGATCTGCAATATCACAAAAGAACTAACCTTTGATGTAGTTTATCGCAATCGAATCCTTGAACGAATGATGAACAGGAAGCACTAGTGACCAGAAGCGGCAAAGAACCTAAACTACTGGGACAAAGATACCAAGAAGGAAACTTCGAGACCACAAGGGCAAAAGGAATTGTGGAGAGGTCGTATATTGATCATTAAACAATCTATTTTCTTTGTATTTGGTTAAATAAAGTTTAAAAAATTATCTTGTGGTTTGATCTTTTATGAAAAAAAAATTGTGTAACTTTTTATATCAAACAAGTATTTGTAATTTTGCTCCGTTGTAAAAAAAAATTCAGTCTTATTTTTTATAAAATGAGTGTCTATAAAATTCGTAATACTTATTGTATACTTTTTAATATAAAAAAATTTCACAAACCTATTTTTTATAATGATATTATAAAAAATTTATTTTTTTTATAACCAAATAAAACACCAAATACTTATTTAATATAAAAAATTTACAATTCTGTAATGATACTTTTTTAAATTTTATCGTATTTGGTTTCATTAAACAGTCAATAGAGTGGTAGAAAAAGCGCAAAATCCCATTACAAGACTTTTGGAGGTGGCGGAGACTTCAAGAATGTCGGTCATCTTCTACCATATTTTCAGGTTCTTTAATTGGATTTTTTCATCAAATGGTTTACACTTTAGCAGAATTAATTCGATTGCATTTTTCATTCTTTTTTTCTTCAAGTTCAATTGCGTAAACAAGTTTAACTTCCCTGTGTTGCTGGATATGGATTTGAGGCTACCTTACATTTTGTTAGGTGTTTAAGCATGTAATTGAACAAGAGATAAGAGCAAATGAAGCTGAAAGCATTCATTAATTGGAAGATAGGTTCCGATCCAACTGGTAGTAGTGGCTTTTGATTTTCATGATGCAATGGCGGCCAGACTTATTAATAAATACGGCAGAATTGACTCTTCGTTTGAACCAAACGTGATGCTCCAGAAAAAGATCTGCCTATAATGTAATGGATTTTGTCTGTTAATGGTTCAATTCACTTTTTCAAAGGAACAAAGAAAGAAGGAAAGTGGACTTATTGCAATCAACTGCACAAATATGAAAATTATTTGAAAAAAGAAAAAAAAAAAACAAAGAAAGGAAAAAAAAATTTAAGAAGTGCACCAGCCGGGAATCGAACCCGGGTCTGTACCGTGGCAGGGTACTATTCTACCACTAGACCACTGGTGCTTCGTTGGTAGGGTTTCCAGTTTATCTTATTAATTATATAAAACATAATCTATAGGTTTTAGCAACCACAGAGCTCAAATTAGCAACCAAATTAATTTTCTTCAGCATATTTACAAATTACTGGTGCTAAAAAAAAAAAATAAAACTGACTATTTTTAAGTAGGTGCACTTGAATGAACTTTTAATGTACCAATTGGAGTCAGCACATAGAAGGCTTTCTGGATTTCTATTTGTAATATGATGCATATTTCAGTTGAACTTCTCGCAATTGAAGTCGTAAATTTTCTCTTAATTGTTTATGCTATTAAATACAGACTCACTGTGGCTGTTCCAAGAGAAAAATTAAATGAATAAAAAATTCTCTTGCTAAGCACAAGCCAGTCACCAGCGCCAATCTCTCTGCTAATTTCATTGAAAAGATTGATAATGTACAGTACTATGAAAGATGAAAGCCACCTGAAATTACAATTCTACAAATTCATCATCTTCTTCTTCACCATCTGACTCATTGTCCCAGTCTAGTTTAAAATTGCTAGCTGATTTCTTTAACTCTGTTAATCCGGTGACGTCCTCCAGATAGGTAGGATGATTAATAGCTTCCAGTAGGAACTCCATTCCTCTTTTTCGATATTCCGATACCACCTGAAACAAAACTAATTTCATCCGTATTTTTTTTTACACAGCAGGAAATATCCGGTCGAGGCTTCTAACTGCTGCTACGGCTTTAAACTCACCTCCATTCAGACAGTCGTCCAGTATATATAAGGACTGCCTTAATGGATTAGACATAGCCACCCTGCCATTGTCTACTAGTGTGATTTTACGCACGCCCCAAGACTGCAAAGTACATAGCTTTTGAGAACCCACATAAGCAAAACAAAGTTACAAATGCAATCAACAAGAAGAAGAGCAATTCAAAAAAAAAAGTTACAAATGCAATCACTAAAACACATACCATAAGCATTCGGGCAACCTGGCATCCAAGTGTACCAGCGCCTAAGAGAAGACACTTGCTAGAGGACAACTTATCGAAATTGAGAGAAGGTAAAGCACGCCATCTCATTAGTTTCAAACTGTAAATAATATCTCAACAAGCTAAGAAGACAGAAAATGAAATAATTATAGAAGGAGTGGAATCACTAAAACAATTACCTTCTAGGATCCATGGATTTTGCAAGGTTAACAACCCTGGACATTGGCCTACCTTTTCTGAGTTCCCATCCTACTGCATTGGGTAGGTACTGGAAATGGCTCCATCCTGCATTGATTGTTTAAAAAGCTTAAATCTATGATCAAAATCACTAAAAATTATGAAATCAAACCAGTAAACCAAATAGAGTTTTGTTACCCTATTTCTGCCGCTCTACCTTGGGGAACTGTTATTAAGGCTTCGCCAACTAGGGACATTCCCAGATACAAAACCACGATTCTCTCTATAGCAAAAGAAGTGGACAGTTTTGAGATTCCATCTTGCACATATGAGTGCAAGAAAGTTCCTAAGAGGCCAACCAGGATGATTTGTCATGGGTCATAAAAAACCAAATAGTACCTGCAGTTAACATGCATAGGAAGACAACCTATAAGTCTATTATACTGATTTTGAGAAAGAGATAACAACCCTCTCTACTGGAACAACACAAGAGATTCCAAATCCAAAGAACTTGAAGTTAAGCGGAGACAAACCTTCTGCCCATCACCCTGGCAAGCTTCATAGTCTTTCAGATGCCTAATTGTAGCATGAGAATTAGAAGCAATACAGACCAAAAAGAATGGCACGTCTGTAGCATTCATATGGTTAATAAACTGTTTCATCTAAAATGAATAACCATGTGTGAACTGAGACAAAGTATAAGATTCCAGAAGTTAAGCTTGAGTTACGGCAGTCGTTGCAAGCTACTGATACTAATGCTGCCTACACAGTCCAAATATTACTATCAACAATGTAACAGGCAAATAAAACAGTATCTACAAAATCACAACCACGACACGACCGTGATTCAATCAACTCTTCCTAGTCAAACCATTGTGAAACAGGTCTCAAATCAGCAACTGTTGCCGGTGGATCAAGCACAAGAGCAGGGAAAGCAAACCAGTAGTGAAAGCTCCATTTTTTTAAGGTCTGCATAAGAGACAAGAAGAAACCTTGACAATACTGCACTATCCTCCAAAGCTTTTCCAGAGTGAATGTCATCCCAAATCTAAATTATCCAACAAAACAACCGGAACTGTTTTCTCAACATTTTAATTGCACAAGAAACAATATCACATTTCACGCACTTGTAATTCAAGGATCAGGTGTTACGGAATTACCTTCTTGACTTCCAGCTTGAGCAAGTTTGACTTATCTAGGGCTTGGTACGACTCGAATGTATTGGTATTGTAAAGAGTGCCAGGAACAGCGCATCTGGTCCTATTTCCGCGAGATGCCGCCGCAGGGACTGAAGATTGCTCACTCTCATCGCGAGGCAAGGATTCTGCAAGAAGACTCAAGGGGTTTGATAGCTGAGGATTCGAGCAGGGCGCACAAAAACCTACCAAAAGAAAACAATCAAACCAAAAATGTATTTTTCTACAAAACAATTGGAGTTCATTGAACCTAATGCTCCGAATTTGGGGGAAAAAAAAATCAACATAATTGAACGATGGAAGAAAAGCTATGATGTACCGGTGATGGGGGGAGAATCGCCAATGCGGAACTCATTGAGTTTGAGAGAAGATAACCTGTGCCAGAATTTGTTCTTGTTCGGACACTGCTAGTTGATCAGAACTGCTCAACTGAATTCTAAACTACGTCTACTTACTTCAAGTAAAGATCGGTTCTTGGCAATAATTCAGCCGAAATGGAATTGGGAGAAAGGAGAGTCCGGTTTAGTATTCGGCCGGCGAAACCGTGGAAGCCATTGATAGAAGTCAGTACAGATGGTCCTCTCAGTGATAAGGTTCTTATGCGGGCAATCCTTCTTCTAACTAGTTGAAACCGCGTTAAGTAGACGCCACGTCAGGGTGGGAGGAGGGGACTGTAGCAAAAATACAACATTGAACCGGGCCATACTTAATTTCCGGGCATCCAACTATTTGGATTACGGACCATAGCTTCGAGGGATCTGGACATAACTGATAACAGAACTAAATAATAATTTTAGTTCGTTTTGTATTTTTTGGATTGGGATCCTCCCCAATTGAGATCCTAACTGGAAAGGTCCTGTTGAAGAATCAGAGTCGTCCGATGAAAATCGGACGGCTCTGATTCAAGTCTTTTTTTTGAAAAAATTTTTTTATAAAAAAATTAAAAAAAAATCATTGAATCAGAGCCCTTCAATTTTCATCGGACGGCTCTGATTGAACAGGATCTCTCCTGTTGGGCCCACCAACAGGAGAGGATCCTAATATGTATTTTTTAGTTCAGTTTAGTTTCAAAAAGTTATATTTTTTATTATTATTTTTCGGTTCGATTAAAAAAAAATTATCATAATCAAAGCGAACCGAATTAGATACTTAAAGATCAAATAATAAGAATTATTTTCGGTTATTTGGTTATGATCGAAATAACTTGAATAAAAAATCATAAATACTCTAAATTTCTACAAAAAAATGTTTAAAATTGATATATTCAGTTATTTAATTATTAACGAAATAATTTAAAGAAAAAAATTTTAAATGTTCTAAATTTCTATAAAAAAAAGTTATTTAAAATGATATATTCAGTTATTTTGTTATTAACCGAACCAAAATAAAATTCTTCAGTTCGGTTATTTTTAATTTTACATTTCTTTTTATTCGGTTCGATTTCATTGTTTTGTAATATTCGGTTCGATTATTTCTCGGTTCGGTTCCGTAATCGAACTGACCGATGCTCACTCCTAACGTTAGCTATCACTCGAGAAATGAGAAATTCTAGTGTGATCCTATACACCATGTAACTGTAGACCGGGTCAATGAAAATTGGTTACTTTAGTCCGGTCTATAATGACTAATAAAAATTCTCCAAAGAAATCAATTGAAAAAGTTCTGAAAGGAAACAATGAAACAGAACAGAAAGGAATAACAGATAATTTGACAATAGATAAAGACTCAACAGACTGAGACATCTTATTCACATAAAAAGGCCACAATAGCTGACAATCAAATAAAGGCCACTTAGCTTATGATCTTTCTTACAAATCATTGATAAGTTATCACATATAAGACAACATCATAAGATCCATCATCAACCCAACACCTATGCAATAATTTTATATATTGCTACAATTTTCTATCAATCTCCATCATATGATCAACAATTAGCATACAGGACAATGCATACCAGCATCAAGAGCAAACAAGATCTTAGCTCTCAAGAAGACGAGCCGGGGGAATCAAAATAAGCTACCCTCCTTCTCTTGTTTGGCAGGGTTGTTCTTGGTGAGTACGCGGCTGTAAGAAAACATTTCTCCACAACAGAATTCAACGCCTTCCGAATAGAATTTATGAGCAGATGTTGTGCATCGGCATTTGTGTTTGAGCAGGTTGTTAGGAGAAGCAGAACCTTTAACCGGCCTCCTAACGTTGATATCTCTGAATTAACCAGTCTCAGTTGCAGGCCATTAATTGCTTGTCTTATGTCCGAGAGAAGCTCAGACCGGTATTCACAGCACAGAGATACCTTAAAGGACACAAGTCGATCTCCGGGTTGTTTTTTGTAAGGCTCAACTTGGACTTCATCGTCATCCATTGGTATCAGAAGGCCATTACTGGCTTCTGCTGCATTCTTTTTCAGTTCCTTTACTTGGTTAATAACCTCAGCAAGCAATGTGGCTTTGTCCATCTAGAAAACCGAGAACAATTCAGGTCTAGATCGATATGAGAATGACTCGTACGTAAACAATAATACAATTCGATAGCCTAAATTAAGTAGTGGTTGCTGCCAACAGTATACTTATTCTAACAATGACATACCAGAAAAGATATGTCTCCATATCAATGCAACCTGCAAAAGTAATTTGGTTCATTAAGAAAATAATGACTGCATGATTTCCTATCGTTTTTCTCCACCACGCTTACGAGTAGGACAGATCCATGAAATATCAAGACAAAATGATCCAAACGTACTAGAAATAACCATATGAATAACAGGAGAAGTTTTGTTTGACCTGGTTATCATACCAAATATATATGCATATTACAAAACAAAAACTAACAGCACATCATAGGAGAAATCTTATATGCTGATGTTAACATTATTGTCACATTCATAGTTTGATAATTTAAAAAAATGTGTTTTTTAATCTTTAAGAGGTGAGAGGTCTGCTTCAGACTTGCTGTGAAGCACATCAGAAAGACATCCCCACTTATCAGCCAACAAATCAAAATAAGCCATCACATTTTTCCCTTTCATAGAAAAAAAAAAATTCAGCTGAAAATTCAACAGAAAGTTACCATCTTGGTTGTTGACTTTATTTACTTAAACTCTGAAAGTGCAGAGCCAAATCAACCAATGGCGCAATCAATTAACATGGCGTTGTTCTCTTTCATGGAGGGATTATAAAATCAATGGAATGTTCAATCCCAGACCAAGTTAAAGCCTTTATCTGTGTTCTTAAAACGAAAAAAACAAATTAAATCCTCTTATTTTAGGCTTTTTCAAGCCTTTAGAAAAGATGTTCATAGTCCATATCAGGTTTCAGATTCTACGTAAACATTCTCTCAGAAGCAATTCATCAAACACCTTTCGGCTAAAGTATTATAGCTAAATAATTCAGCAACAAAATCAACCAAAACTTCCTGCAATTTGTTCAAATCGGCAAAGCGAACAGCGCTAATCAAACAAGATGAAACAAAATGGCAATGCTAGAATGAAATTCGATAAAATCAAAGCAGAAATTTACCTTTCCTGTGGCGGGCACAAGACCGCGAAGACTAGCGAGATGGGCATTGATCCTCTCTCTCCTCCTTCTCTCTGCTTCGCTATGGCTCTTCATTGCCGCCAGAGTCTTTGCCTCAGACACAACTTTATTCCCGACTTTCTCCGCCGGTGCTTTTACGAGTTCTCCTCTCTCATTATCCAGTATCAAAGCCTCCGTTACCATCGGCATCGAACCACCGGATAACAGGCCATTAAAATTGCCTGAATAACTACTCGAAAACGGGTCCAGCGAGTTAAAATAACTGGACTCGGATGAGAATTTCGCGCTGTAATTGAAAAAGTAGCCAACCATTGAAATTGAACACAACAAGAAGAAGAAGAAAAAAAAAGAGAGAGAGAGAGAGAGAAAGAAACTAGGTTTTTGTTTCAACGATTAGGAGCCAAAAGTGAAGAAGAGAAGGCCAGGGGGACGAGTGGTAGGGGCGAACCAAAAGGAAAGCTTGTGGAGGGGAAAGTTTTGCTGTTTAACAATAGCTTTGTTGGTGATCGAAGTTGTGATCATAAGTTCCATACCGGAAAAAGGAGAAAAATAGGGTTTATAGGACATGAATTCAAGTTAAAAAGAAAACATCCACATGAAGGTCTTGATATTCTTGAAGAAGAGCATTGTTTGTTAGATTATGTGCGTGCTACGATATTCTTTGGAAAATGGAGCTCTGATATTATGAAAAGAAACAAAGAAAGTTTCAATCTTTCTGCTACTATTAGGATGAATCTTGAAGAAGACGAGGAAGAAGAAGTGGACAAAACAAGAACTTACAAGCACAATTCTAAAACAGAGAAGAAAGCATTTAAATTTTTTCGGATATATTGCAGAAAAAACAGAGGTTATATATAGGACTGGAGTCATTAAAAAAATAAATAAATATATAAAAGTCAATGGTTTTTTTTCTTCTTTTTTAGATTAGTCAATAATAATAGCTTTGGTTAATTAAGGATTGAAGCCTTCAAGGCTTGTAACATGTTGAAAGAAGTTTCAATCACACAACAATAGTGATAGCTTGTATGGGTTGGGCTCATTGGAGGCTCTTATCTGAGAAGGATTTCGTGCACCTGTAAGATATATAAATCGAAACTGAATTATTCGGATTATGTTATTTCGATGTTTAAGTTAGAAACTTAGAAAAGAAGAAGGAAAGAGTTTTTCTATTGTTAGGAGAAATGAGAATAATCTATATCTTTCATACATGTGTGATTTCGTAGATTATATAGTGGTTTGGACCTCCATGTGTCACGATGTTATAGGACAACTAACGGAGTGATCTGACCGACTATGTTAGTTATTGATCTGACAAGTAGTTGTTTTTGTACACCTGCTTCGGATCCTTTTTTAACTTAGACCTTCTTCCATCTTATCGGATCGCACCTTACTCTTACATTTAATTGCTGTATTAAATGTTGTGATCTGTTTTCTCTCTCTAGACGGGGAATCCTATTGAGTGGGCGGTTGGCCGTGAGGTTTCTTCCGCCCTTGATCTCCCTTTGAGCCCACAACTGGTGATCACACAGCGTTTGCTAAAGCCGATCATGCGTCCGCCACGTGATCCCTTTTGGGTTATCAGGCGGTCGGTCAATCGTATGGCTGTGAGGTTTCTTTTGCTTACAACCTTCCTCCAAATGCCCCTCTAGTGATCACCTGAAGCTTGCTATTACTGATCGTGCGTCTGGTACGTAATTTTTACTGAGTTATTAAATACGATTTGCGTAACACACAGCATAAATGAATCCGGGATGAGTCTCAACTAATTCGAATTATAAAAAAATCGATACATTAACACATTATGAGCTGACCTGTAAATTTATTTTCCAATCAGTATAATGAAATCA
>CAOJCR011323526.1:0-12275 GCA_948330485.1 Euphorbia neoarborescens | reverse complement strand
CGTACGTACTCCACCCGACCTCCTCTTCTCTTCCCCTTCCTCCCTTCCTTCCGCTTCGTCTGTATCTGTGATCTAAACAAACCATTACACTGAATCGTTCCTGGATTCGGCACGGATCTCCTTTGCTTCCCCGAGATCTTTCATTACACGTGATTGCTTTTCCCTTATCCTTCTCTTTTCGCCAATATCATCTTCGCTAGGGTTTCAGTTTACGCGCCACTCTTCTTCTCCCTCTACAAAATTTCATCGTCTTAAGGCATGTATTTCTTCGCATATTTTATCAACCTGTTTGTTTTCTATATTTGCTTTGTTTGTTCTCTTGCTCAGAGGACGTCAAAATTGACCCCCAATAGGACAGAAGACGTTATGCTTCTGATTTTTGCGGAACTGTAACTTATACTCTGCGTCTATTGTAGTGTTGATATAATTTCTTTTGATTTGGCTCTTGTTTTCTTGCGGAAATACGGGAATTTTCGTACTTTACGATATGATCTTTCCAATGGTGCTAGAGATAGTTGTTTTTTTTTTCATTGATATTCCTTTTCACGTTCTGCCTTTTTGTTTTCGACATTTACCGCTTTTTTGTTAATCGTTTTCTTCTGTATATTTGTGTGCTAGTCATTTTAAGTGGAATGAATCTTGAGAAAATGTTCTGCTTGTTTTAGTGATTGATTTCATGCATTACTTATTGGAGAAACTGTAGAGCTGTCGGTTGCCTAGCATCTCTGAGGCTCTTTCTCCTGCAGTGAAGATTTTGTTTTGTTGTTATTCTATATGGTGAATATGAAAGAGAATTGTTCATAAAACAATTGAAGAAGAAAGATTTTTTCTGGGATTGTCTTGTGCATATTTTTATACCGAGTTATAAATTTTTCATCCATGGTGCATATGATAAATAGGACTCTGAGTTGTTTTGTTGTATTGATGATGATAGAATGAGCTGTTGCGACTGTTTTTCCAAATTATCCACTTTAGAAAAGAAAAGGGAGAGACTATGAGTGGTGGGACTGGACTTAAGGTATTGAAAATTTAGGAGGAAAAAAAAATCTGTGTTGAATTTGTTGGAAGATAGGTATTGGCAAGAAACCACGAATGGGAACTTGAACTGTTCTTTTGGTTTTGAGTGATTAATGGGGTTAGTTGAAGTTAAAGAAGTGTTCAAATCATTTGAGATTGAGAATTCTTTTAGTTGGGCTCTTCTCGTAGTAAACGCTGCAGCATATTCAGATAGAATGTTATTATCATCTAACTGGGGGTTTTCCCTAATACGCTCATTGACATTACTGATTTTGTGACTGGCATATTTGCTAGTTGACATAGCATTGACTACACATTTGCTTGATAAGAAGCAATGAAGCCAATTGAAGACTCTGTACACATGTACAGCTTACGAATATGCCACTGGTTCTTTATTTTTCACTGAAACCCTATAATACATGTTTCTATCCCTCTTTCCCTATAAAGTGAAGAAAATAAGTAATCCGTTTGTGACCTATAGCAAATTTTTGTTGGGTTTCATCTGTGTGATTGCATCATTCTGATAGACTTTGGCAGTCTTCCTTGTTCATATGTGACAGGTTCACATATTAAAAACCTACAAAAAAATGCTGCTTTTTTGAGATTTGTTATGTTGTTGTTGTTATTATTATTATTTGTTATTATTTTTTTTTCTTTTTAATTCTTTTCTTATGTTTCATTAACTGCATTGCATGATAGAATGCTATTCCTTTTGCCTTGTCAGGTTCCATCAAATTGTTTTGAATGTCCTTGCTACCACAACTGAATTATGACTTCAAGCCTGTTGAGTGGAGAGAGGAGGTATGCAATTAGCTTAAATATTTGTTGATCCTTTAAGCGCTGTACTGTTTTAGTACTAGTGCTCAGTGAACCAGCTAGTGAACAAAATTTATATGATGCTCAATTTTGATCAAACATACACTCTGTTACAACGTAGTGAACTGTTAATTAAAAAATGTCCTAAGTATATTTAGATTTGGGATGCCGTTTACATGACCTATGACTTTGATCATAAAGCTTTATTTTTGTCAAATGAATTTTTGCGGGACTAGCTAGTTAAATAAATTGAAAGAATGGTAGTATTGGATGATGACTTTTGCAGATGGGCTTCTGCAAGAAGAGGCGGCATGACTGTTTTGGGGAAAGTTGCTGTTCCCAAACCTATAAACTTACCCAGTCAAAGGTACTTTATTTCTGCAAAGTTAAGTTTGGCTCTATTTGATGATGCACTTCTGCCACCCCTAATTGTTTCTTTCTGTTGTTTGAAGGTTAGAGAATCACGGCCTAGATCCAAATGTTGAAATTGTTCCCAAGTGAGAATCTCAGTTACTTGTCAGGATTTCTTTGTCTATCTATTTTATTATATTCTCTTCGAAATTCAGAAAATTATCTTGATTGGTTTGTCTTATCTAATAAATGAATTTCTTTGTTGGTTTGAATTTTTCCCCGATTGCTTCTCATGCAACAGGGGAACCCATAGTTGGGGGAGTAAATCATCGTCTTCCTCATCAAATGCATGGGGTTCATCTTCTTTGTCACCAATTACTGATGGTGGCACTGGCTCACCAAGTTATCTCAGTGGACGTCCCTCATCGGGTGGAACTGGCACTAGACCATCAACTGCAGGCAGTGACAGGGCCCATGATCCAGTCACTAATGCATGGGGTCCAAGTTCAAGGCCATCATCATCTTCAGGGTTGCTGACATCTAATCAGACATCACAAACAGCACTGCGTCCTCGCAGTGCAGACACAAGGCCGGGTAGTTCACAGTTATCCCGATTTGCTGAACCAATCTCTGATAACTCAGTTGCTTGGGGTGGAAGTGGAACATCAGAAAAATTGGTAATACTGTGTGACAACTATAGTTTAAATCACTATATATTGATAATCATAGTATATAAATAGTAATGAAAATGGAAGCCATCTTCTGGAGAAATGGAATATAAAATAGCAATGGGAAACCACAATAGCACTTTATTCATTTGTCTTCAGATACATCAAGTAATAAGTACATTTTAACCATAGTTGTTAAGGGCGCAAGGGTATGTGCCTTGCCCGAAGGCGAGGCGCAAGGAGAGACGCACGCCCGAGGGATGCAAGGCGCACAAAAGAGCAATAAATTATAATGAACAATAATTAAAATATATAAGATGCAACAAATGCGAAAAATTAAAATTACCAACTCAAACAAGTTATTTTGCAACTTAATTCAATCCAATAAGTATTCAGTAGTTAGTATTAACTAGTAACTAATTACCACAAATATACTAATACAAATACTAAAAATTCTAAACTGATTATATTTCAGATAAATCCATAGATCATGACACATGTTACATAAAATCTAATCACTACATAATTTATATTCGATATATTCCTCATTCTCATCTTCTCATCATATTCCCTATTAATATATTTATCATCACCTTCGAAGTCACTATCTTCACCATCTGTAAATATTGGAATAACTCTTTTTCTTATAACTAAATGATACTTTAGTATTTTTTTTCTCTTAACAATATTAGTGATATTTTTTCATATTTCCGTAGTACGATACACACTTTCTTCAACTTATTTTTGGTCTTTTGAACAATCAAAATTAAATGAACGTCGCTAATTAAAAAAAACCCTTACAATTATGCATTTGTACAAAAGGAGCGCCTGAGGCGCGCCTTTTGCAATGTCACCAAAGCGCTTAGGCGCTAAAGGCGCGCACCCGAGGGATACCCCTCGACTGAGGAATGGCAAGGTGCTGGGCTGCGAGCCTTGCGTGATTTGAGCCTGAGGCGCGCCTTTAACAACTATGATTTTAACACTTCCAACTGTTAGTTTTTGTTTTCTCTCTCTCTCTCTCTCTCTCTCTCTTATTTGCTTTCAGGTGCCTTACATTCTTCTGTCTGAATTCATGCTCTTTTTATTTGTTGATAGAGAAATATGCTTTCCTTTTTTCCTTTATCCAACAGAAATCAGTGTGCAACCTTTTGATGTTCTAAATTTTGTATCTATGAGATTTTCCTTACAGAAATGAAAACGCCATGTGGTTATCTTATCTCTGGTTAAAAATATATCTGTAAAAGTTCATATGTAAAACAGTAATATATTAATAATCTTACTTCCAAATTTGAGGGTGCCTTTTAGGTTGTTGGATAAGTGTTTCTGGATTTGTGGCTCTGTTTGGCTTCTTTTAAATTTTCCCACTGAGATTTATTTACTGTAATATGCAGGGGGTGACATCTTCCAAGAATGTTGGATTCTCTCTCAGCACTGGGGATTTTCCATCTCTTGGTTCAGAAAAAGACAATCCCAGAAATAACACGAGCTCTCAAGGTTCTACACTATAACATTGTCTTGCAAGTTAAACTTCAGTCTTAGGGCATGTTTATTTTGAAGGATTGAAAGGGGAGAGGAAGGAGAACACATATTTCAAGGAGTGTATCTGGATAAAAGTAATTTCTAAATACATCTCTTTGAAAATTTGTTTTCCGTCCTCGGTTCTTTCCATTTATCAAAACAACCATAGCCTTAAGCTTTGATTTTGGGCTCTTTTTATTGTTATACTGTTGTAATGTCTTTAGTTGTTGTGACAGTATTTTAGGTACTAGCATCTGTCACTTGGCATGCATTATGTTCTATTTTCTAGTTTGATTATGACTGTCTATTAAAAGATATTGCTATGATATCTTGTGCGTTCTTATCCCTACACATTTCTTTATGAACTATTTATTGCAGATCATGGCTCTCATGGTCGTCCAGGTTCATCTTCTTCTGGAGTAGCATCAGTGAAGGAGCATAATGGTGACTCTGCAGGTATGTATGTGATACTGTATTGCATTGAGTTTTTCTGTTTTTTCCATGATAGTGGATTGATGGTCACACTGGTAATGGGTTGATTTGGTGACTAGTCTTATGGTTATTTTGGTTTTCCAGGCGATGTTACTGTAAATTTGAATGATAAGGCTGGGGGCGCTGGTTCCTGGAGAAAAGAGAGTTTAACGTGTGGTGAAGATGGAACCAGGTCTAATGTAGAGAAATGGAATGCTGATCCTCAACCGTATCCTAATTCTAATATTCATCATCCTCAGCATTTTGATTCTTGGCATGGTCCTCCTATTAATGGTCATCCAGGTGGTGTTTGGTACAGAGGACCTCCAGGAGGTCCACCATTTGCTTCCCCAGTTCCACCGGGTGGGTTTCCAATGGAACCGTTTCCTTACTTCCATCCACAGATGCCCCCTCCTAATATTGCCAATCCACAGCCTGTCCGTCCAACCAATACTACAGCTAGAGGTTCCTACCCAAAAAATGGAGACATGTACAGGCCGCCACATATGCATGATCCATATGTTCGCCCAGGCATGCCTCTTAGGCCTGGCTTTTATCCTGGACCTGTACCTTATGACAACTACTATGGCCCGCCTATGGGGTATTGTAATTCCAGTGAAAGAGATATTCCTTTTATGGGAATGGCAATGGGCCCTGCTTCATACAACCGATATCCTGGTCATAATGTCCCTCCTGATCCTGGCAATTCTCTTGGCAGAACTAGTGGACATGGTCCTAGTGGTAACCTGATGGCTTCAGAACAAGTGGAAGCTATACATCCTCATGACAGTCGGGGACCATACAAAGTTCTCCTGAAGCAGCATGACAGTTGGGAGGGAAGACATCAAGAGCAGAAATGGGACAACAACCCCAATACCAATTCGTTTCATTCACTGAAGGGGGAGCCTCCAATAAAGTCAATAGGTGAGAATGGATGGAGAACAGATGACAGGTTGGATGATGAGAAGGATGTGAGAAGAACAACACTTGATGAAGGATCTTCCTATGAGACTGTTGATAATCGAGCAATTCCTCTTGAAGTGAAGTCACCTGAAAATGTTGTTTGTCGGAATTCATCTGATGATTGTTCAAATAAGAAGTCTGCACATACAATTTCAAATTTTCCAGAAGTCTTGGCTCCAAAAGATTCCGGTCTGATTCAGAAAATAGAAGGTTTGAATGCAAAAGCCCGGGCTTCTGAAGTAAGACAAGATATTAAACCTATTTCCACTGAGGAACAGAAGAGTAAATTGCAAGATGGGAATATGATGGATTGCCACTCTACAAATGAAGCTGATAATAAGGCTTATGGCAGTGGAATTATCAACTCCATCCCTCATGAAGACCGTTCTACTGTGGGAGGCAAAAGTTTTGAATCTTCAGTAGTTGGTGGAACAACTACAGCCAGGTGGGCTTACATTTTTTTATGACGTTTCTTTTGTGTTATTGCAATGTCTGGAAAAACACTAATATGTAGATACGCAGGAAATCAACTCATGGTAAGGAAGGTCATCATGGTAAAATGGGATTTAATAACCAAGAAGTTGTGGGGTGGCATAAAAAAACTAATGTACTAGAGGTGCACACTTCAGCATCATCTGTTCATAGTGAAATTGCTTTTGTTTCTCCTAAGCCAGAAAATAGCTGTGAAGCCACCCAGAATTATTCTGTACATCCTTCCAGGAATGTTGATGGCGGCTGTGTAAATGAAAGCCAGGTACAGTTAATTTTCTTTTAACATTTTCTAATATCTTGTAATTTCTTGTATTTATATTCCTACTGATGATCGTGCTTCATCAGCATGCTAAAATGAAAGAGCTAGCCAAGCGAATTAAACAGCGAGAAAAGGAAGAAGAGGAGCGGACGAGAGATCAGAGAGCAAAGGCTCTTGCAAAATTGGAAGAGTTGAACAGACGTGCAAAAGTTGGGGAAAGTGTAGCCCAGAAGTTGGAAACTGTTCCTAGTAGTGTGATCCAGAGCGGGCAAGAATCCGGAACTACTGTCTTGCTCTCTGAAACTGGAAGTAAAGCTGGAGATGTGGTTAATCATAATAAAAAGTTGGAAATTGCAGCTGCTAGTGCTGTCCAGAATAAGTGCGAAGAATCCTTAATTGCTGCACCATCTACTGCGGTTGCTAGCCAATCAGCATCAGGTTTAGCTCTGGGTTCAACCCATGGAATGATTGCACAGAGCAGTAAAAGTAGCACGAATAAAGTTCAGATATCTACCATTACTGTAGGCAATGTGTCTTTGGAGACACCCATGTATGCACACAATAAGTGTGATGCGATGCAGGAGCAATCCAAGCCATCCCGACAGGATGGTAATTATGTTGATGCTGTCAGTAGTAATTCATCGCGCATTCATGATGATACTGGTAAGCATAAGCGCATTGGCTATAGGCAAAAGCAAATGGAGAAAAATTCTAATGACAAGTCTACTCCTTCCTCTAAGATAGAGGCATCTAAAGGTCATTCTGATATTCTAACTATTCCTACTATATCATTTGGAAGTGTTGCTGATGTGAACGCCTCAAACTTCGAGACACATTTGCCTGTCAATCCCATTGTTGCATCTGAGTCTTCAGCTCATCATAAAAAGAAGAGCAAGAGTGGGAAGAACAGGCACAAAGTAGAGGAGGCACCATCTGCTACTGCACTGCCGTCAAAAGATACTGTAGAGGGTTCAGGTGAAACTGTTAGGCCAAAGACTTCAGAAGCAATGTTAGTTCCTAGCTCAGTTCAGCCCACGACCAATTCGACTGATGCAAATCAATGCTTAGACCAGCACTCCTCATTAGCTAATGAAGGTCATATCAGGTTGAACAGCCAGTGGAAATCTCAGCATCCCCGCAGGACAATTAGGAACCAACCGGGTGCAAAATCATCTGACAAGAACCATGGTGCTGATGCTGTTGTCTGGGCTCCTGTGCGATCACAAAATAAAATTGAGGTTTCTGATGAAGCCATCCAGAATTCTTCAGTTGAGGCGGCAATGAAGGGTGATCATCTGGTGCAGAATAATCCAAAAAATAAGAGGGCAGAAATGGAGAGATACATACCAAAGCCTGTGGCAAAAGAACTGTCTCATCAAGGTAGTAGTCATCAAGCAATTGTTCAGAGCAATAAGATCATATCAGAGGAGGTTGTTGAGAGGCATGAATCTGGCGCTGTGGGTGTTGAGAGCTCCCAAAGCTCCACTGCTTCAAAGGTGGGCTCCACTATTGAGTCGCGGAATGGGGATGCTAGACAGAACAAGCCTGGAAAAGTTCATGGATCATGGCGCCAACGGGGCTTGACTGAGTCAACTACAAATCCATCTAGGAACTTCCAAAGATCATTTGAGGGTCATCAGCATTCTGATGAATGGAATGACGGTTGGAACATGCCTGAAAATCCTGATACAGCAGTTAATGTTGCAGTTTCAAAGGATCAAGGTATGAATGCTAAGGGGCAGCGACATCAGCAAAAGGGTCACAAGGCCATGGGATACAATCACAACCCTGATGTGAAGAGAACTGTTGGTGCTGAGGCACGTCAAACAGATTCACTTGCGGCTGCAAAAGAAAATCATGCTATTGGAGAGCGATCGGCATCTCATTGGCAACCTAAAGCACAGCCACTACCAGCTACTGATCAGCGAGGAAACCAGCCTAACAGGAGTGAAAATGTAGTAATCTCTGAGGGTGGTAGGGGAAATAAAAAGGAGTTGTCTCATCGGGGTGGGAGCCCACTTCTACCTCGACCAGACATGGATACTACTTTGGCCAGGTCACAACAATTTCTCTCCGAAAAGATCAATTTTGAGGAAGCTTCGGATGTTGAGCGCCGTCAAGTGCCTAAGAGAGAGAGAACATCTGGACGGAGAGGACAGCCTATTAGCACAGTTGAGTTGAGTTCTCACTCAAATATGGATTTTCAAAATGACAAACACGTATCTGGGTCACGCAGAAATGGAAATCCAAGTAGCCGTTACAGTAGAGAGCATGAGTCTCTTGGCGGAAATCCAGGTAGCCGTTACAGTAGAGAGCAGGAGTCTCTTGGAGATTGGAGTGGATCTGGAAAAGATAGCAAGCAGCATCCTGCTGCATGGGAGAGGCAGAAAAACAATTCGCATTATGAGTACCAGCCAGTGGGGCCCCGAAACAATAACAACTCAAACAACTTAGAATCTCCAAAAGAGCGCACTCATAATTCTGGACCGAGATATAGAGACAGGGGCCATGGTCAATCACGGCAAGGAGGCAACTTTTGTGGACCACAAAGCGGTAATGTTCACATGGATACTGGTTGTGAATAGGGATGAAACTGAGAGGTGGGGTTATCAGCAGTCAAGTGTCAAAAAATAGCATCCATTGATATTGTGGCTTGATCCTCGGACTAACAGGTATTCTCTTGTAAGCTTTGACCGAGGGATTGGAGCCAAGCAGTGGTGGGAAGGGAGAAAAAAAAAAAGGGAAAATATTGAGATGATGGGTATTACTTGATTTTTCATATATTCTTTCTTTTTCTCTAAATGTATCCCCGATCTAATGCGAAAGGTTTTAAGAAGCGTTTTTGGTTGTTGAACCCTGGATATGTTTTTGAGCGGTGTATTTAGTGATCTTAATTCCTTGGCTTCTGAGTATATTGGAAAAGAATGGAATGCAGAGCAGCATTTCTTTGCTGTTCTGTTTCTATCCACTCAAGTATCACCCTCTTATTTTACTTTATTTGTTTTTATGTTTTGGTTGTCTTGGTAGATAGATTTAAAGAGCAGGTAGTAGCATTTTATGTTTCTTATGTTTATGCATCATGTCCTCTTTTTTAAATACTTGCTCCTTGGTATAATATGCTTACCAAAAAAACTATGCATGACAAGAGTTGTGTTTAATGTACGCATTTATTGCCCAAAAGGTAAATCTGGCCCAAGAATTTTGTAATTGAATTGTAAAATACTGTTTATTTTTACTAGTTATTGTCCTTTTAGAAGCGTTTTCACTCTGAATTGAAAAATTTTATGTTTACAAAAAAATTTCCTCTGAATATATTAACCTTTCAAGTAACATTTAATCTAATTTTTTTGAAATTACAAAATGTTGAGTCAAGGATTGAAAAGGAAAAAACGATTGTTCGGGTTTGAGGCAAGTTTTTCAAGATTGTTTTTTAGGGTTTCTTTGTTGGGTTGCATGTGATCCCCAATGCGTATCGGGCGCGCAACTAGTGCATTCAGATGCGGGTTAGGCGTGCAGCCTGGGCTCGCTTAATTGGGCACCGAGCTATGTGACCAACTGTGCACATGGAAAGGCATGCACACAACGTGTTCAACTTTGTGTCGAACCTATGAGTTGGTCACGGTCATGTCCAACTCTGTGCGGTTTGGGTTAGGCCCGTGGGTCTATCGATTTTAATTCTGTCGCGGTGTGTCAAAATCATTTGTGTCAGACCCATGGATTAAACATGCTCAACTCTTTACAGTCCGGGTTAGGCTCATAGGTCTATCGATTTCAATTCTATTACAGTATGTAAAAGACAACAATTTTAATTCGTTAAGATTAAGTTTTTTTTATTATGTGTACTACTGTAATATATTTGGAATAAATAAATATATATAAATATATAGAAATTGAACTTAACAACGTAACAAAGCTAAGAGAATAAATTTATTATATTACGGAATAATATTTGTATAAGGTAGTAACTGTTTTCTTTCAGAGGAGTGTGATTGTCAGAAAATCTATTATGGATTGTAGCATTATATGATTACGAACTGTTTCATTATATGTTGTTACTCACTCTTCGGAGATGAGGTATCGATGTTTTAATACGTCGCCAACGAGATATAGGGAGTGAGTAACAACATATAACTTCCTAACAGGTGGACTGATCTCACCACAGTATGAGTTATGCTGAAGCTATAAGTAGCCTGATTTTGAGATGATGAAGGATGACACCGAGTCTGGAGACTAGAGCTACCAGGACTTTATTTTGGTTGTACCAGTTCAGGGTGTAGCGAAAAGGATAGATGGTTGGTTTATCGGTACTACATCGATATCAAATAAATATATTTTAATAGCTATTTTTTTTACGAAGGTATAATTTACATTTACACAATATAATATTTTTTTTAACATTTTTTTTAGTTAATGGTAATATAGTTTTCTTAATCGACTTTTAATAACATCTAAGTATGTTAAAAAAATTCAGGTCCTAGTAAATTGTCCAGGACCGAATGTGATCATAGTTGGAGAATGCAGGGGCCATAGTTAGGAGGGACAGTGGATGGATCAATCATTCCTAGTTTTGTAGGACATTGCTTTACTGATATGGGATGACCAGTTCAAGAGATACTAAAGTATCAGAATAGACTAAATGCTTATCGGCAACTTACTTACTGGTATGGGTCAGGTTGAACTGCTCGAGCGAGGTGATTGATGTGCTGGATGAGGTCAGGTCGTATGTGTGGGGAGCAACTACATTGACCTATCTTTATCACCATCTAGGTATTGCTAACAGAGGACTCACTGTGACTTGCATGATGTTTGACTCTCCTTTAGGCTTGGATTTTCGAATACTTCCTTTACTTTTGACCACAAAGAGGCCATTAAGATAGTCCAGGTGATGCCCTACAGGTCAGGCGATGGACTGTTGGGTCACAGCCAATGTTAGATGATGTTTTGGAGACTTTTTGACTTCTTCGTAAACCACATGAATGTATCTGAGGTGTATAGAAATATATGTTTATTTATTTCTAATGCGAAATTAATTTTTAAGCTCATATTCGTATTATTTTCTTTCACATTTATGTTATGTCATATACGATTATAATTTAATAAAAATTTATGATGAGGTCATCCAACGCTTCAACCGCCAGACCGAATCTCCACGTCCAGGAGATTCAGGCGTTTGTACAAAACTGGATCCAAGAGTCAACCAGATGCCTCCCGGGTGTGAGACATATATCGGATGACAGATCCATATTCCCAGGAGGATGACGTCAGGGTCAACTTCTCCTGACACCAATCCCAACTATCACCTTTTGCAGCTAACCTTTTTCCTATTTTTTGTGCAACTTCTCACATTTCATCATTCTTTTTGTCTTTTCCTCATTAATGTAACTGTAAGTTGGATTAGGGTTTGCCTCATATAAAAGGCAACTCATCTTCTTTGTAACGCAACTTTGGATCAATATATTTCACAGCAACCTTCAAGGTTTCTTTCAAGGTTTTATCCTTGTGTTTAAGGGTGGATTCCTTTGTGAGTTGTGGACTCAACTCATTTTCTTCTTTGTTGGTTTAAGGTCAAAACCTTCACCTTTCTTTCTCTCAACCAAATTCGTATCAATTGGTATCAGAGCCTCATTGTTCTCTAACCCAGAACCTCTTTGAAGCTATGGTCAATTCAAGATCTATGCAAGAACAAGTAGATGCCTT
This sequence comes from Euphorbia neoarborescens, assembly GCA_948330485.1. Taxonomy (NCBI): domain Eukaryota; kingdom Viridiplantae; phylum Streptophyta; class Magnoliopsida; order Malpighiales; family Euphorbiaceae; genus Euphorbia; species Euphorbia neoarborescens. The sequence goes on along the minus strand of CAOJCR011323526.1, from coordinate 23 downwards.
GGAGAAAAATGTTGAAGAACTCT
>CAOJCR011316298.1:0-10962 GCA_948330485.1 Euphorbia neoarborescens | reverse complement strand
TAATTTTGCTGTGTTCGCTACATCAGTTGGTATCAGATCCAAACCATAAACATCATCATCATGCCGCCGAGGAGAGATCGCATGATGGGTGATATTATGGGGTAGGAAGATCTGGAGCAACAGATAAAGCAGAGGCTCACGCAGTTTGTAAATCAACGACTTTGGACTGCAGTAGATCACCTTACCGAGAGAGTGGATGAATTACTTATAGCCCATGTTAGGGCAAATCACCCTCTCCGGAAACGTGCGAATTTTGATAATGTATTCACAAGGGACAAGGAGTCTGAAGAACCAGAGGTAGAAATCCGTAGACCAGTTCGACATCGCAGAGTCGAGGATGACAGACGATGGAAGAATGTATTACAGACTGAGACCCTCAAGTTTAAAGGAACCCTTCAGCCTGACGAGTTTTATGAAAGACAGAATGATGATATTTTCATTGAAAAATTAATTGTCGATGAAGGTAAACTTTTTGATTTTTCATTACCTCCAACATATAATGAAATTTTTCATTACCTCCAATATATAATGAAGATCGTATTTCTATAAAAGTAAAAGCTCATAATCATTTTGGTGCCCCCATTGGTATTGATGGAGGTCACTTTCATTACACAAGACATATTGATTTTATTGGAGCCGACAGTTTTTTTTTCTTCGGATGCATGTGACAAAATTGAAGTTTGGAATCTTAATACAGAAACTCGAGTACGAGTTTTTTTTAAGAGAGTGAGTATGATGCGGACCACAAATCCTACAAAAAATCAGTAATTCAATTTGGCAACAAATGCATTAAGATATATCTTACCTAATATTTATTATTGTAATTATTTTATAATTTTAATTAGGAATAGATTTTATTCCAAAGATTCTAAATTGATTAGGATTTCTATTTAGATATATTTTTATTTATTTATTATTCTTAGGAAGTTTAGATTATTTAGAATTTTAATTGTTTAGAAATTTAATTATAGTTAAAATACTTTACGTATAAAAGGGCTAATATGTTATAATTGTAAGACATGTTTTTGATCGATAAGAATTTCGAATTCCATTTTTCCAATTCATGTGCCTTTTTACGAAAAGTCTAGGTTTTGAAGGTTGCTTGATCCGGTATCGTGAGCGATCAACGGAGTTTAGCGGTTGTTTTTGGTTGATGGGTATTCTCAGAATCAACATCATCCATTAATTTTTATATTTTCCACTTTTCTATTTAATTCCGCTGCGTTCGCTACATCCGTTGGTATCAGAGTCAAGCCAAAACTAAAAACAATTTGCAACTAAGTCTAAAATAACAGAAAAAAGCCAAAACAAAGCCCTAACCGAATCCGGATGGTCCAAAACTGATGGGGCTCATGGCATAGCGATGAGCCTTGACCGTTGGCCCGTTTCCCTTGTGAAAAGTAGACTGCTGACCCAAAATTCGACTGAGACAATTTATTTCTACTAGTCAAAATTGGTAGGCAAATTGGTAGGGACTCACAAGCGCCTCTTTTCGAGGAAAATGAGCGCTTGCTTGTCTACTGCATCAATAACTTTTTTTGTTTACAGAAATACAAAAGGTTAAATTCATTTATACAGAAAATTAAACCAACTTTAAACCTATTATACAATTGTTATTATATTAAATATAGTTTACATGAAACATTCATAATCATATGAAATTTTCCTTTAACATGTAATATGAATATCGATCAATAGATTCATCATTTCTATAATCGGTGTAAGTGGCATTCCAAACTTTCTCTTTTAGAACTAATCTCTAAAAGAATTCATAGATAAATTCTACAAGATCGTTTCCGAACTTCAATCATTATTTACATTCTATATTTAAGCAACAAAAAATCCACATGCATTCATTCATTAACTTAAGCATTCAAACTATATTTTTTATCTGTTTAAAGATAAAAATAGCAACACTTTGTTTCGTACATATTCATCACGGGTTAGATCTCCATATACATGTTTGTGAATATAAAATTTATCGAAACATAAAGCAATCAATGATAAAGTTATTCATGCAATATTCCATCATACATGTATGTAATTTAAAAGCAAGTTAAATTATTAAGTTTCCTATATAATCCAGAAGTGAAACATCCACCTGATTGAAGTTCGTCAGACTTTAATATGATGCCCTTAAAGAAGTTGTTAATCTTTAGAAGTTTCTTGGTAGGCATATCAATATGCATTAAGTATCAAGCTAGGATTACTCTATGAAGCACGGATAGGAGACACGGACACGGATACGGGACACAGAAATTTTCAAAAATGGGAAATACGGACACGGGGGGACACGATAAATTTTGAAAAATTTAAAAATATATATTTATACATAAATAAACCATAAATAACAAATTTTCAACAAACAAACATTATAATTCAAATATCTAAATCATACTAAATGTTCAAATGCCATTAAAAACAAATATAAAACATAAATCATTCAAATTACTAACTCCAAGTTATTAAACTAAAAATAAAACTCTAAAACAACAAAGTAAACAAAATGGATTTAGGGTAGAAGGAGAAGGAGACAGTATTATAGCAACTTACAGATTCTATTAGAGCAAAATTAAAGAAGAAAGGAGAAGGAGATAGATTGTGTTAGACGAGACAAAGGAAAAAAATGAAATCAAAACAAAATTGAGAATCAAAACGCAAAATAGTAGAATGATTTGGCAAAAAATAAAATCCAGTAGAAAGGAGAAGAAAAGAGAGCCCTCAATCAAGAAAATTAAAAAAGAAAGGAGAAGAAGGAGAGATTACCGTAGAGCTCATACCATTCTCTCGTCCTGCAGCGAAATTTAACTATACACCAGGAGTATGTGCTTCCAGTCCATTGGATGTATGACACGTAAATAAATATGATGATATTTTACTTACGTGTTATGTATCCAATGGTATGGAGCACGTACTTCTGATGTATAGTAAAAAATTTTTCATCATGCAGAGCTTTCTCTCGTTTAGTGAGAATCGATACTCACGTTTAGGGACTTAGGGTGGAAAATATAGATTTTAAAAATTACACTTTAGTCCCTCCTATTTTATTTTGTATCAAAATTAACCCTAAAAAAGTGTCCTCCAAGTGTCAAAATGTGTCCCCTAGGTGTCAAAACGTGTCCCACCCAAAAAAACGTGTCGGACTTGCCACGTGGCGTATCCGACACATGTCGGAGTGTCTGACACAGGCACTCCAGCCTCTCGAAAGTGTCGGTGCTTCATAGGGATTACTCAACATGCAACATATATATTCATATAATAACAATGCAGAAGAACACTACAATTAATCAAGTTCGCTGTATAATTCCTTACAATTCATATGCATAGGAAGAATGAGAAAACACTAACACACTACTTGTGTTTTTTATTCGTTCCTACAGAATTATAAAGTAAAAACCTTAAAAAATTTACTCATTTCACTTTATGAAATCTGTAAAAATAGAATAATTGTAAGATTATATATATTTCACAAACAGAAATGAAGTACTTATAGGTTTTTATGGGATAATCTCCACTTCTTGATTGGTCTGAAATGGATAAGATCATAAATTTAGTCATTCGAAGTGGATAAGAATGACAATCAATGGTCTGATGGAGTGCCTGAAAGAAGAGTATCGTGCTCGTAACTCTTGCACATCATAAGCGCGATAAGGTTCCACCTTAGTTATCCTTTTACCGTGTCAAGTCATGAGTACATATGCTGAATGTTGTGGTCGCAAGAACTCTTTGCCTAGCAAAAAGGCCATTTCACGGGTGTGTCTCTTATATGTCATGATCGCGAGAACTCTCTGATTACAAAAAGTGCCATTCCGCGTGTGCGCCTCCCAAATGTCGTGAGCCCAACACCATTGACACCGACCTCCTACACTACAAAAAAAAGTGAGTTAGTAACCACCAATAGCAACTACAGATTGTTGTGGTTGCAAAAGCACAACACTTGCAACCATAGTAGTTGCAAACCTAAAACAAATTGGTTACCATTACAGGTAAAAATTGGAGCCCAAATATATGTACAATTGCAACCATTTGTAGTTGCTAATGTAAAATACTTGCAGTTGCTAAACTAAAATATTAATTAATTACATTTTTTTATCAATAATAACTAAAAAAATTAATAGTTAACCAAACCTAAAATTTAACAGTTAAGTAAATCTAAAATTTAATTTCATCAGTAAAAAAAAATTAATTACATACTCCACCGCTTTCTCAATGGTTGTGGTGTACAAAGCTTTCTCTCATCAGTAAGTACAAAATTTGAAGAAAGTCCGTCATTCCACCGCTCCACCGCTTCAGTCACACTACATCGCACAGTATAGAACAAGTATTTGCTATTGAAGTCTTTCATTTCTTAGATCTCTAGGGTTTTGCTTAAAAATGGAATCCGATCGTATGGGCTCCGGGTACGATCACTAGCCAGTGACTTGAGTTTGAGGTACGCTGACAGTGAGATCGGAGCTTTTTCCAGTTTCTCCTCTCTTATCCTTGTCATGTGTTGAGCTCTTTTCACTATGTGCCAAAGGTAGATTCTCCACCTCTGCTGCTGCCGGTGGTGCCGAAGGAAGAGACTCCTCAGCTTTTTTCAAATCACTCTCCTCCGCCGGATTCTATTTCTCTTCTTCTTTTTTAGTTTCTGCAGGTGACTCTATTTTTTGTGGCTCATCTTTCTCACAGGGTTTCTAACCATAAAAAATTTCATTTAACCAAACACCTGTTGGAAAATTTTTATCCAAAGTTGGATTAACATTTGGAATTTTAAATCTATGAATTGCTTGGTTGAGCTTCTTAAACCAGATGAATTCATTGCATTCTGACAGAATTCTGAGGCCACTATAATTTCTGCTTCTTGTTGTGTTGTTACTGATTGTTATCTATATGTGTAATCTGCTTACTATCATATGGTTACTGTATACTTTGTTTGCTAAGTTGATTTACAGATAATTTCTTTTGTTTGTACTTCAGATACTTGGTTTCTTAATTTTTTTTATAATTAATCCTTGTTGTTGTTGCTTCATGGATTTGCATTTCTAGTGCTTGGACTTTTATCTTCCTATTTCTCCTGTATATTCTATAGGTTACAGGCTTACTGCTTGATCTGCTTGCCGTGTTTAATCTAAGGTTTATTTATTTTTATTTAAGTTTACGATGTATAATGTGGTATAGTGCTCTCATGGACAAATTGTGTTTAATTCGGGATCATCTATTTTCTTGTCTCATTTTTTGTTCTTACTGTCAAAATTCTATTTCCTTTTATTTTTGTCTTATCCACTATTGGCTTACTTTGCCTTCTATTGTCATCAATTTTTGTTTTCTTAACCCTCCATATGGATCAACAAAACATTATTCATAGCACCTTTGTGAATTATGATCCCCATAAATTCAGTCTTTTTGTGTACTATATAGAGTGAGCTGAAAGTGTAGAAATTTCATGAACTTTGACATTACTAAAATATAATAATAGGATAAATTTCACCTATGGTACACAAACTTTACTCTTTTCCCATTTTAGTACACAAACTTTGTTTTGTCTAGCCGTGGTACACAAACTTATATGTGACCTTCCACTTCAATCACATTGATCTTTGATAGCAGGTTTCCATTAGTCAAAGCCAGTCAAACATTTAAAAAAAAATAAAATTACTTAAATACCCTCTCTTTTTATTCCCTCTTTTTCCTTACCCTAAATGGCCAACCACCACCACCATCTCCATTCCCTCCACCACCGTCATTGCCATCACCACCATTTCCTCCACCATCGTCGCTGTCACCACCACCATTCTCACCTTTCCGATGTCATAAAATTTCAAACTTTAGACACCAAAAGCTCAATTTCTTCCTTTTTCTTCCGCAAACCAACTCCAAATTCTTCTGTATACAAGGTTGGTTCCGGTCACCGGTCTCTCTCTCTCCATTTTTGGAGAGTTCCACTGCTTGTCTCACCCTGCAATTTGCTTTTTCTTGAATTTCTCTCTCAATTTTTTGGATTTCAATTTTTTGGGTACAATTTTTATTATCAGGAAGCTCAATTTCAAATTTTTTGGATATCAGGAAGCTCAAATTGTTCCATTTAGATGAGCAACTAATTCTACAGAATCCTCCCAATTTCTATATCAAAAGAAACATAGAAAATGAGCAAATTGTCAAGGCCTACATGTTCACAATATCACTGAATCTCAAAATATTCAAATTTCAAGCAAAACTAATAGCTGTCAACAAACAAGGAAATTTCAGAATCGAAACAACTAAAACAACACAAAAAGCAATCTAATTTATCAAACTAATTGATTTAGAACTAGGCTAAACAAAACCCCCAAAACAAAACAAAAACCTAAACTAGAATTACGACTTGCCATTGTCAAAACTAAAAGCAGGAAAGCAAAACTTACTCTACTGATTTGAGAACAATGTTTGTACTTGTCGAGTTCAACACATCGGACTTAGAACTGAAGAACCCATAAATAAATAGAAGTGAAAATCACAAAAGAAATAACAAGCACAAAAGATGATTACGATGGAGTTTCATTAGCAAATGGGGGAGGGAGGGTTATAGGTAGACTTAAAAGAAAAGAATAGGGAAAATGGAGCAGCCAAATTTGAGATGCGAAGGTTCCTTTGGACCCTGCAAGCTTGGGATTCCATATCCCTTACAACCAAATCACCTCTGTCTTCGATTTTGTTCTGTTTATTAAGAGCAGCCAAGTTTCTAATCTGATTTCTGCTTTCTCTTCAGATCTGCCATCTCCACCGAACTTTGATTTTCCCCATCAATGGCGAAACCTCTATTTCTCCTTCTTCCACTCCTTCTCCTTCTTTCACTTCTCAGTTTTGCCTCCACTGAGATCAAAACATTAACTATTGCCAACGATGGGCGCCGAATGATCCTCTTTGAGAAATTTGGTGGAGGAAGTAGCGATGGCGGAGGAAGTGGTCGAAGGTAGAAGTGGTCGACGGTAGAAGCGGCGGCAGCGATGGCGGAAACTGATTTGGGGTTAGGGTTGTGATTTTAGGAAGATAAGGTGAGTTTAAAAGCTATGGGTATTTTGGTCATTTTAGGTTAGGGTTATGGTTTGACCAGTATTGAAATGGGGAAAACCTGCTATGGGAGGTTAAAAAGACCAAACTGAAAAGTCACATATAAGTTGGTGTACCAATGGTATACAAATCAAAGTTTATGTACCAAAGTAGGAAAAAAGTTTGTGCACCATAGGTGAAATTTACCCTATAATAATATATGAACTCTTAAAACTCGGCATAATGTTACATGGTGAACTTTTAAAATTTGACATAACGGTACATAAACTTTACACTTTACTAATATAAGGTCAAAATTATTGTTAACCATGTACCATAAATCATAACAGTAACTTGAGTTTTGCTAAGGTTGGAATTTTCATTTCTCATGCAACAGTGGATTTGAATTTTCTTGCTCACATTTTTTTATTGTTCTTTATGCTAATTTCAGGCTTTATTTCATAGTTCTCAACCAATGTCAAGAAGCTGATCGTCTGAATTAAGGTATTTCTTTTTTTTTATTTATTTTTTTTATTACAATATGATTACTGTACGTATATGCTTGTTCGTTAATATGCTTGTTCATTACTTTTTGTTTGGACTTTGATTACTATGTTGTTGGATTATTACTACTTAATGGTTAATGTTTAAAACATGTTTGAATATAATTCAAACGTTTTTTAGTAATATTTTTGTGTTATATTGTTTTTTTGTTTACTACATTTCTCATCATATTCATCATTTAGTATTGAGTAAGTTCGTTCTGTTTTCCTCTGAGTAAACTCATATTTTTATGTCTCTCTTCTCACTTACTATATTTCTGAACTAAATTAATTTAGTTCGGTTCGAACCGAGTCAAATAAAGTTTGATTTCTATTTAATTTTTAATTCGGTTCGATTTAATTCAATTTTTAAACCGAATCGTATTTTAGTCATCTATCTGCCTGAATTATATTAGGGATATGATATGAATCATTTATATGCGTCGTGCTTTTTTAGGAAACTGTGATTTGATGGCCAAGTTGAGGAATTCAAAATTATTTATATGGCTCTTGACATGTAGCATTTTATTTTATATCTTTAAATCCCATATAAGGAATGTTATATATTTGACAGTAAAATGGCTTAACTTCATTCAAGTGATTGATATGGCTATAAATAGCCTTACAAGAATAACAGAAAATAATAATGCTACGTTTCTTAAGCCTAAAGCAGTGAAACACTTTGACTAAAAACAAACAATTTGTTCCTAAAAAGGAGGGATTTATTCAACAGCTAAATAACAGAACTAGACTAATTCAAAGACTTCAACATCCACCCTTAAATTGAACCTTCAGTTTACATTTGGATCAGCAGATACTCCTATAAGGCTTCTAAACTTTGTGAACAAATCAAGCTCCAATGGCTTTGTCATTATATCTGCAATTTGATCTTGAGCATGACAGTGAACCAAGTTGACAACTCCATCTTTTGTAAGTTCACGCAGAAAATGAAATCTGGCATCTATATGCTTGCTTCGGCCATGTAACACAAGATTCTTTGAAAGCTCAATAGACGAACTATTATCACAGAAAATGGTCGTACCGCAATTTCGAACATGATTCAAAGTCTGCAAAATTCTCCTTAACCAGACTGCCTGACACGCACAAGAGGCTGCAGCAACAAATTCAGCTTCTGTGGTAGACAAAGTGACTATAAGTTGTTTCTTTGATGACCAAGAAACAACACCAGAGTTCAGTAGAAAAACATAGCCTGAAGTACTCCTCCTATCATCCAAATCTCCGGCATAATCACTGTCTGTAAAAGCAACTAGCTCCCCATCACCTCACTTCTTGTAGAATATGCCGAATTTCAGTGTTCCTTTAATTTATCTCAGTACCCTTTTGGCAGCTTGAAAGTGTAGCTCTGTAGGATGTTCCATATACCTGCTTAAGAGACTTACGACAAACATCATATCAGGACGAGTAGTGGTTAGATACATCAAGCTGCCAATCAATTGCTTGTACAATTTACTGTTTACTCTCGCACCGGTTTCATCTCTTGTAAGTTTGCAGCCTAGAACAATAGGATTACTCACCAAATTACAGCTATCCATATTGAACTTCTTCAACACTTCTTGTGCATATTTCTTTTGACAGATAAAAATTCCATCTTCATAGTGTGCTACTTCTATACCAAGGAAATATCTCATTTTTCCAAGGTCTGTCATGTCAAACTCACACATCATGGAGTTTTTAAACTCAAGAAACATATGCTCATCATCACCAGTAAAGATTAAATCATCAACATAAGGCAATCAATCAAATTTTTACCTCCTTTTCTAGCTTTCACAAATAATGTATGCTCATAGGGACATTGCTGGAATCCTTCCTTCACAAAATATGACTCTATTCGACTATACCAGGCTCGTGGTGCCTGTTTTAGTCTGTATAAAGTATTTTTCAGTTTGTAAACTTTCTCCTCTGCACCTTTTTTACATATCCAGGAGGTTGCTCAATAAAAACTTCTTCATTTAATTCCCCATGAAGAAAGGCAGATTTAACATCAAGCTAGAAAATTTTCCATCCCTTCTCAGCAGCTAAAGAAATCACCAGTCAAATTGTTTTTAGGCGCGCTACAGGTGCAAACACTTCAGTGTAATCAATCCGATACTTTTGGGTATAACCCTTCGCCACCAAACGTGCTTTATGCTTTTCGATCACACCATTCTCATTAGCTTTTGTTTTATATACCCATTTCACGCCAACCTTCTTTGCTCCAACAGGCAAATTTGTTAATTCCCAAGTGTCATTCTTCTCTATAGCTTCAATCTCTGCATCCATCGCTGTTCTCCATTTTTCGTTTCCCTGTGCAGTTTCAAATGAAATTGGACCATTAGCAACAAAAAAAATTAAATTCATTGCTTCTTCCTCCTCTGATAAACCTTCCCCACTTTCACAATCCCTCATCCAGGAAGGTGGCTGTCTATTCCTAGATGCAAGCTGTTCAACCAAGCAATCTTCGCTTGAGTTGGACGAATTTTCTTCGATAGAACCATCTGTAACAATTTTAGCTTCTCCATTTTCATGTTCCATTGATCCTTGATCATCATCTTCCCAATTTAAATCAATCTGAACAGCTTCCTTGTGACTGTTATCCCACTCCCAATTTTTATCTTCTTCAAACACCACATCCCTACTTATTACGATCTTCTATGAGATAGGATCATATAGCCGATATGCTTTTGACTCCTCGCTAACTCCAAGAAATATGCATCTTCTACTTTTGTCATCAAGCTTGGTTCTTTTGCTGTTATGAATATGAGTATGAGCAACACACTCAAAAATTTTGAAGTAGGACACAGATGGTTTGAGCCCACACCAAGCTTCTTCTAGACATTTATTTTTTACTGTAAGCGTCGGACTTTTGTTAAGAATGTGAATTGTCCAGTTTACAGCTTCTAGCAAGAAGGACTTTGGAATCTTTTTTCCCAAAAGCATGCTTTGAACCATGTTCATGATCATCCTATTCTTTCGCTCTGCTACACCGTTTTGTTGAGGAGAGTATGTTGCTGTGAGTTGCCTTTGGATACCATTCTCACTGCAAAAATTGGTGAATTCAAGTGAAGTGAACTCTCTTCCACGATCAGTACGAAGACCTTTAATGGATAGGCCACTTTATTTTTCAACACGAATTTTATATTGTTTGAAAACAGAAAATGCTTATGATTTTTCAATTAAGAAATACGCCCAAACCTTACGACTGAAATCATCAATGAAAGTCAGCATGTACCTTTTGTTGCTATTGGACATTGGACGAATTGGTCCACAGATATCAGCATGCACGAGTTCAAGAGCTTAAGATGCTCTCCACGAACTTTCACAAGGAAAAGGATTCCTTTGTTGTTTGCCTATCAAGCAGTCTTCGCATACTCTTTTGGAAGCATCAAAACATATCAGTCCCCTCACCATTCCC
>CAOJCR011315025.1:0-10894 GCA_948330485.1 Euphorbia neoarborescens | reverse complement strand
ACGAATGGGTTGTGGTGAATTTATTTTTAGAAAATTATTTGGCTTATATTTTAATTTATTTAATCATGCAATTTTGGCTGGTTAGTTATCGGGGAATAAAATCCCTTCGTTGGACTGTTTTAGCGGTCCTAAGCCGACATTAGCCGGTGTCTAAATACAGGCAAAATATTTTCAGAAAATTAAATCTAAGTTATAGATGCATAAATTAAAACTTGCTAACCTATTAACATTTCATCGACACACCAAAAATAAAATTTAAGGAGCAGTGTATAGGTACCGGGGAACCGCTCAGTGTGAAAAATACAGTTAAAATAAAATAAAACACCTCAGAAAAAAGAAACGCATTTATATATAAAATAAATAAAATAAATATTAGACATGTGAAAGACTAAATAAAATAAATAAATAAAATAAGCAAAATAAATGATTTTCAGCTTTTGCAACCGATTTAGCGACGGAATACGAATTCTGTCTCTAAATCTGGAAAAATATAAACATCAAGAACATTAGCTACTAAATCAGCGATGGATTATGAATTTAGTAGCTAAACTGATGAACATGAATATAATCTCCAGAATTAGCTACGGATTTAGCGACGGAAATTCCGTAACTAATCCGTAGCAATCCATTTTTCAGATTTTAACACCTTCAAATCCAAACCAATTCGATCCGATTCTCACCCAAGATCATTCAAAACAATCCTAAACTAAAACATAACAATAAACACATCATAAAACATGAACTTTTACATGGCCAAATACGTAAAACAAAGACGAAACTAAACTTTGAATAAAAACCTAAAACACAGAAATCATGCATTTAAATATTTCAAACAACTAACGAAACAACCATATTAACGAGATTACAATCTAAAACATGATATAAATCTAAACATACGGTACTAAACATTTAACATAGTTAAAATCATAAACATTATCATGCATATTATCTCCTGACACACATATTAAAAACTTAGCAATAATAAAACAAATAATTATCAAAACATTAGGCTCAGATTTACCTCTCGTTGAGATATCCGTGAGTGTTTGACAGATGAAGATCCGATTGACTCCGAAGATATCGTTTCGAGCCCGAACCAATGCTTAAGATTTTGAGTTTCACTTGATACTGAATAAAAACTTAGAAATAGGGAGATTTATCGTATTAAATCCTCTATTTCCCGATTTATAGGGATGTTTAGACACTGAGTTTGAGTTGGCGATGAACGGAAGAAGGAGGAGAATGCTATTGTTCAATTGAAAAAGTGAAGAACTGATGAAGAAGAAGAAGAGTATAATCAGTTGGAAAAAAAACCTGTGAATGGTGGTGATGACGCGAATCTCTAAATAATGTTTTACGACCGTCTGAAAATAACGAAGAGAATCAGTTATAGTTGTCGTTAATGGCCGGAGAAAAGCTTCTCGTTACCGGTGAATCCTTTCTACGTCAATGGAATCTCGAAATCAAATGGAAGAAGAACTTCCCTCGTTTGTTAATGGCGAAATCAAATCCCCCCAAGAAAAGAGCTCCACTGTAGGCGTTAATGGCTGTTGAAAGATGAAGAAATCCCCTTACCTTTATTGCGTCATACTCTTTTTCTTATTGCATCTTTCTAATATTGGAAGGAAATATTGAATGCAAATCCAATCTCCCCATTCTCGTGATTTTTTACTGCCAAAATAGAGATTTTGTATGGATTTTTCTAAAAAAAGAATGCTTCTTCCTAATGCCTTAATCGCCAAAATCTGCATTTCTGCCCCCCTTTTGCCCACGTGTCTGATCCTGCTTCTTTCTTTTTATTTCCTCTTAAGGGCCAAACGACGTCGTTTAGATATATCCAATATCCAAAATAAAATCGCCAGCTATAGGATTCGAACGCTGGACGAAGGGGAAAGGGATGAGCAGCTTTGCCGCTGGGCCGCGGCCCAAGTTTTGTTATGCATTCAACCCTTCACATATTTAACTATTTCTTCTATTTCTTCATTTCTTTCACTTTATTTATATTTGATTTTGATTTTTCTTGTCCTTAATTATATACATTATACACTATTATTTATTTATCAATTAAATAAAAATAATATAAATGAAATATAATCAAAGCAAGAATGTTCGAGTCAAAACGGGTCCCGGGTCGGACCCGGTGGCCCAAAACTCAAAAAGACATATTTGAATCGGATTCTTCGCGGTGTATCGCCGGAGTCATTGGTATACTTCTTCCCACTCAAATGAATATTAAAACGAGAAAAGTAATCGACGAATTGTCGTTTTCATCATAGCCTTAGGGTTGAAACCCTGGTGCTCAGAACTTCCTGTGTCTACTAACACCCTTTGGACTGTGTAATCTTCTATCCCCAATTCAATTGCTAGCGCGTCTGTGTGACCTGGATCCACATTAGTAATTTTAGCAAAATATGTATTAAGGTCATAAGTACCTTTAATTTTTATAGGTGTCCTTTTAGCTCTTTTGACTCTCGATTCTGCACTGGGTCCACCGGCTATCATCATGATAACACCTCGGGTCTACCTCTGATTGGGATGTTTCTCGGTATTTCTCTCTGGCCTATTATCAGCTTGCTCTACATCTGCCTCCTCTTTGTTATCTTTGCAATCGACAAACTTAGTTAGTTTGCCTCTCCTGATCAACTTTTCTATCTCCTCTGCAAGGTCCTGCAGTCATCAATGTGATGTCCTTTAGCCCTGTGAAATCTGCAACAAGCATCTTGCATTTTGCCGAATGTTTGCCCACTCTATGCTTCAGGATATGTAATCTCCTTATTCAGACCCTTCTCGTTAATAGCCAATAGGACCTCACTGAGGGATGTATTTAGTAGGGTGAACTATATTCTTTCCTGGTTCCCTCTTGAGAAATCCCTTCTCCTATCTCGGTCCCTGTCTTGGCCTTTACCATCTCTTCTAAACCTGGCTTGGTCCCGGTCTCTAGCTTCCGGATCACCACTTCTTCGAATATTTTATGCATTATCCACTTCCACGCAGTCCTTAAAAATGCTCATCAACTGAACCTGGTTACATGGCTTTTGGGAAGCCAATTGTTGACGTAACCGATTACTCCTGGGATTCTTCATTAATGCCTCACAAGCAATATTAGTTTCCACATTCTTGATTAGTACACATGCCTCATTGAATCGAATAATATAGTCTCTTAATGATTCTTCCGGACCTTGTACTATATCATTCAGCACCTGGGTAGCCATCATAGCCGGGATAGAACCCATAAATTTTGCTATGAACTGTCTCTTGAGCTCTTCCCAATTATTGATTGATCTAGGTGGCATAGCATCATACCAATAATGGGTCGGACCGTCCAACAAAATGGAAAACATCTTACACATTAAAATTTAATCAGCATTTTCAATATTCATTATCCCAGCAAATTTTTTAACATGAATCACAAGATCTGATGTTCCATTATATTGGGGCAACATCGGGATTTTGAATTTTTTGTCAGTTTCGGTATGCAAATTTCTCTTTAATAGTGGAGGATCTCCCACATCCATTATTGGGGCTTGAAAGGAGACTGTCAATTTGCCCAATCCGGCCTTAAGCCATTCAAAGAAAACTTTTCCCGGGTCTCCAGATATTAAGTTATTGGCTAGCTCTACATAAGTATTTATATCTGGGGGGCTACACCCAAGAATGTATAGCCTATGCCTTGAGAAGGGACAGGATAACTTATTTGGCTGGGAAAATTTTCCTAAAACTGCTGATTAATGACCGGAGGCACTAAAACTTGCTAAATACTGAGTTGCCTGAATCCACGGTGTGGGTGTTTGCCCGCTCCAGCTTGCTAGAGCTGCTGACATATATCCTTGTGGTGCAGTTGACAGCAGTGGAGGTGGTGGTAAGACCCTTTGCCCATGTTCGTGAAGATTCTGACCTCCAACTGAGGCAGAGATCGGCGTATGGAACAGAGCTCTGTTCACCGTATTGCCTTCCATAGACCCAACTGTGTTAGTGAGTCTAAACGGCGCCTCTTCTTGCAACATGGCTTCAGCCACCGGCTTACTCCTTGCGATTGCCTGATGCAAGATTGCAGCGTGCTGAGGTGGCATAGAATAGGACTGTATCAACTGTTCTACAGTCATGGGCACCATTTTTGGGTTTCCCAAGCTTGTTGAGATTGGATTGCTGGTTGTTGAAGGAACTAGTAGATCTGAAGTAAAACTCGTCGTCATTTTTTAGAACAACGCTCATTACACCAATGATATTCTGAGTAGATTTTATTTTCTTCTTCGGATGACTGATCTCCGTCTTAGGAATTCCAAGTCTGAAATAGATGAAAAAGAGACACCGATGGTCCGATTGAGAGACTCTCTGATGTCTAAGTCAGTATTTAGATTTTGGAAAGATTCAAGATGAACTCAGAAAGTTTAGAAGAAGAATCATGTCCCTTTTATGTGAGATATGAGCCCTTTATATAAGCTTATCTCATAACTGAATTCTGTTATGGATATTCCTTGCCAATCATTGTGGTCCCCCGTATAAAGACTGAATTACCCTTCTGTTATTTCAGTTTGGAGAACAGCCTTTTTGGAGGACATAAGTGTGTTTTTTGAGTCATCTTCAGCTGATGTAATTTAGTTTATCATCCAGTTTCCGAATTATTGTCCCAGTAAATTTCTAGATTAATCATCCGATTTTCCGAGCTATTGATCTGGTCTTTCGACTTAATCTTATTAAAAGATTTGGTCCTCAATATAAAAAATACTCTGATTGTCATCACTATCAAGAAGCATGTCTATCGGATTTCTTTTCAAACATTTATAGTCACAATATTATAGTAATAATATGTAACGATTAATTTTTTATTGCTACAAGTATCGATAATAAAACTATTATTATTAATACAAAATTATAACCGCATAAATTTATATATAAAAATTAAATATTATTTTATTACTAAATTTACTTTTTGTCAGTAGCTTTCAATTATGTTAGCAAATGATATTTTTGAAAGAAGAAAAACTGTTGCTAAACTTCTTTTCCTTTTATCTTGAATTACAGTTTTCTTGTAGCGTATATAAAATCATTTTATCATTTGAGCATGCATGTTTCATTCTTACATTCACCATCCAATTTCGTATTAACCATTATTATAATCATCTTCAACCTTCTAACCTTTCTAATAGGAAAGAAAATTTATTAGGTATCATATATTAGATATGTACAGATATCGGAGCACAACGAAGAAAGCGAGTGAATGGGATCGAAATGAGCGAACGGAGTAGAACAATAACATTTGTATTCTTATTTTACCAATAGTTACTCATATATATATTGTATATATGTATTCTAATTGATTGTTTTACATAATACGAAACTTGTTGTTCATTGCTTTTGAAAATGTAAAAAAGTTGTTAAACCTCATTAAATTTTATATTTTTATTTAATGGTTGAATCTTATTAAATTTTATTTTTTTATTTATTCTTTTAATATTTATTTTAATTCTTATTTATTAGATAAATTTCTCTTCAATTTGAAGCCTAAAACACATGATTTATAAAAAAAAATCGTATTTCAAAAAATGATCTTTTTTACTAACAATTTTAACTATTTTTATCTTGGTGTCCAAAAGATTTGAGGTCATAGATATTTAACACGAAATTTATTCAAATTCAACATGAAATTTTCTTGAATGTTCTTTTTGTTTAACTACAAGTGTTTATATTGACATAATTTTGATGTATTCATTGTTAAAGTGTATGATTTCTTTCTATAAATATATTTTGAAGAATTCGAACGTGATTTTTTTCATATATTCAAACTATGTTGCTAACTAAACTATAACATATATATAAGTTCTTTTTGAGCCAGTTTAGTATTTTTGGTGATAAAATTATTCCAAGAAGTGTTGTTTACATAAATTGATAAATGTTTATCAATATTTTTATAAGAGTTACTTTAATATGTAAAAAACAATTTTATGTTTTGAGAGAAAGTTACGGTTTAGAGTTGTAGGACAAAAATAGCTTTAAACTTTCTTTATTTTCAGTTTTGTGAATAAACTTTTTTATTAAACAAATTTTTTATTATTTTATATTTTTTTATATACCATACCAATTTACAATCCGATCAATTCAACTAAATGTAAATTGATTGTTTAAATGAATATTTATTTATAAAAATTATTTTTTTATTAATAATAATAATAAAATATAATAAATTAATAATATTAATATTAAAAAATATAATTTTTTTATTTTTTGTTAAAAATTTTAAAAATTAATAAACCAATTAAATTAATAATTAAATCCATTCAATCAATTAATGGGATGCAATTTAATAATATTAATTTTGCATTAGGGACTCCACTCAAATAAGGCCTACAGATCTCATCAAATCCATTCTTCATCATTTCACTTGGTCATTTTTTTATAAAAGAAAATTTTGAACTTTTATCAATAGAAATATCTTTTTATAAATATTTTTATCTAAAATATTTCATGTTTTATGAATGGTCCAAATTAATGTCAATCGCACAATTTTTAAGCATCTTTTTGTGAAGTCCAGGCTCATCAATAGAAATATATACAAGACCAAGTATATGATACGAAAATTAATCATATAAATGCATTTATTTAATTTTTATGTTAAGTCAATAAATTACTTGCACTGAATAATATATTTTATGATGATGTTTTGATATGCGTCACCTTCTATAGACGGATAACGAAGGATCAGCCGTTTAATAGGACCAAATTCAAAACGACCAAGTTAGGATGAAAGAAAGCGACGCCGGTTGTCTAACCCCAGATTTTGGGGATACCGTCTCGCCCTCCTAACCTTTTATGTCATAGCCAAGAGTTCTCCTCAGTGGATACTAAACAGAAGCTTTTGGAAAACTTTTTGCTCATATCTATCATGAAAACATTTTCAGTACGGGGAGTGAATAAAATTGTTTACTCAGACTCAGAATCAGATATAGTACAGTCGTGTGACTCAAGCAAACTCTATAACCTTTATCGCATAATTAAGAGATACTCGGTAAATTATACTTCAAACCTGAGACTAGGGAGACATTTTCAATAGCAGGTCTTGTTCAAACAATACCATGCCCAAGTATCTTTCCTTTTTTATTATCTCCGAAGCTGATTGTTCCACTTCTCTTCTCAGTATAGGTGATGAAATGACTTCCATCATCTGTCATATGCCTTGAGCATGCGCTGTCTATGTACCACATTGAAGACTTCTCCACGCATCCCAAGCTTACCTGTAGAAAATCACTTGTTTTTAGGTACCGAAACTAAGTTGGGTCCTGAAGGGTTAGCTTTGGGTTTCCAGACTAACCTCTCAGTAGTCTGTCCATTCCTTATCCTACACACTCTTGAGGTGTGACCAGATCTCAGACAATAGTCACACTCAGTATGCCTTTAAGGCCTTCGGTCAGAAGGCCTTTCATTTCTTTTCTTATACCATATATTGGATTTCCTGGCAAACTGGGTCTGAGTACTTCTTGCTACTGACTCAATTTTATCATGTAAGAGTTTATTATTTTCTAATAACTCATTAGTCTATAATCTTAACTGAGTTAAGGAGTTGTCTTGTATTGTG
Organism: Euphorbia neoarborescens; assembly: GCA_948330485.1. Lineage (NCBI taxonomy): Eukaryota > Viridiplantae > Streptophyta > Magnoliopsida > Malpighiales > Euphorbiaceae > Euphorbia > Euphorbia neoarborescens. The sequence continues at coordinate 3,324 of CAOJCR011315025.1, read as the reverse complement.
TTATTTTTCAGTAGCAGTTTGACTTCAAAATTCAGAATGGAATTAACATTTTCTATCTCAAGACACTGCCATTTTAGCATTTTTATTTTGTTAATGGATGTCTCTAAGCATTCATGTATATTGTAGACAAACTCAGTTAAGTTCATAAACAGATAGGAGATATCAATTACCTCAATATCTTGTGAGGTGCTGGTTTCCCCAGTGCGTAGCTCAGACTCTGAGTCACTCTCAGTATCCTTGGCTATGAAACAGACATTCGCCACTTCCTTAGCCTCATCATCCTCAAAAGAATCATCGTTGTCACTCTAGGTTGACTTCATTGCTTTTCTTTTCTCTTTCTTTTCCAACGGTAGCTTGGGGCAACTGGATCTGATATGTCCAGATTGGTGACATTCAAAACAGGTGATTGGCTTTGATGAGGAGGATACCTTCTTGTACTGATCACCTTTCTTAAAATTCCGCTTCTGAAACTTTCCACCTTTTCTCAGCATTCTCCTTAGTTTTATCGTGATCATTGCAACACCTTCATCATTTGAGGAGGATTAAGACTCAGTATTGTCCACCCTCAGTATGATGGATTTTTATCTTTTATCCTCTAGTTTGTCTTTGAGTTCGAATGCCTTCATAGTGCTTTCATGGGTTATCAGTAAGCCCATGAGATCATCATATCTATACTTTCTCAGATCGTGCACTTCTTCAATAGCTATTTTCTTTGCCTGCCAGCTATTGGGGAGGCTTCTGAAGACTTTCTTCACTTGCTCCTCTTCAGTGATCACTTTCCCAAGTCTCTTAAGCTCATTCACTATGTTAGTGAATCTGGCGTTTATCTCAGCAACCTTTTCTCCTTCCACCATTTCAAACAGCTCATACTGACGCATGTGCTGATTGATCTTGTGCTCTTTAAATTTAGTGTTCCCTTCATAAGTTACCTTCATCTTTCTCCAGATCTCTTGTGCAATTTCACATCTAGAGATCTTATTGTACTCATTTGCGTCTAGTGCGCAATGTAGGATGTTGATAACCATGGCATTCGTTTGGAGATTTCTCAGATCGAACTCATTGTACTCGGTATCTGCTTTGGGTAAAATGTCTCCATTTTCTAATGTCTTCATAGGTTGATGAGGACCATGTGGTATAACCAATCATGCTCTCATATCTGTGGCTTGGATGAAATTTTTTTATCCTGTTCTTCTAAAAGGTGTAGTTAGAGCCAAAGAAGAGTGGAGACCTGGTGATAGATAATTCTTCTGGAAGGATTTGTGTAGTCTCATTACCAGGTAGTTGTCTGGTGCTGTTGTTGGCCATCTGATCGTTCCTCTGGGATTTTTAGATTCTGAGCACAAATTTAGGCTCTAACACCAAATGTGGATTCCAGTTATGGCCAAGAAATCAAGAGGGGGGTGAATTGACACTTTAAAAAATTTGTAATTTAGGAGCTGAGTACTGAGTGTAATAACTCAAGTACTGATACTGAGAGTTGAATTCAGTAGATGACTGAGTTCAAAGGTGAGATTGAGTTTGTGAGTTCAGATCAAAGTATGCTTAGCGAGAAGTATTGAGTAGAATAGTAAAGGTACTGAAAAATAGAGAACACACGGAATTTATACTGGTTCGGTACTTACCCTCAGTACCTACATCCAGTCCCCAAGGTACCTTCCCTTGAGATTTAATTCACTATTAGTCCTTTCAGGTAGGAAACAAACTTTTACAACTTAGTCTACCCAGCTATTGAGTACCTTTCTCAATAGCAATTAAGCTATCTACTGCTTACCCTCAGCAGTGTCTAAACTAAAAACAAGTGTTTGAAAATTTCGCACACCAAAAAGAATCAATTAACTAATGAAGCATAAAACTTATGAATTCTTTCTCTTGAAGATTACAGATTTGAAATTGCTAAAGTTCTCGCTTGGAAATTTTCTGTAAAACCTTCGTAACCTTGCATAGTTGAGAATTTCTTCTATTTATACTGCTCCACTAAGATTAGCCGTTGAGTGCTGGTCCTTGGATCAGTGGTCTTCAGCCATTGATGACGTATTTTGTCTCAGCAAGGGATTTCCAGCTGTGTTGTCTCCTAGTTTGGTATTGAGCGATTTAGTCGAGAGCTGGTACTGATTTGTTTCCATTTTTGGCGTGATTTTCCTGCCGCAAGTTATACCTTCCTTTTTGTCCCCTTCTTTTATAGTAATAGTCAGTAGTATTGAGGGACGCCTTTTAGCCATTTTTCTGCACACTCATCAGACCGTTGAAAGCACCACGTGTAATTACATAAATATTTCATAATTTAATTTTTCACAACACACTTTATCTTATTTTATCATCTTCAAAAGTAAATTAAAAATAGGGTTAAGGCTGCCGCCGAGCAGCGTTGGTGTGAATCAGGTCAAAAGTCGAGTCACTTGCAATTCAACAAACCAGCCATTCGCTTAGATAAATTTCAAAATACACCATACAGAGGCCAAATGATTGGCATAAACCACTCCAGCCCTAAAGGGTCCCATCAACACGGCCACCCTACCTTTCCCCATCTCTTCCTCACTGTCTAAGGAGATATCAACCTCTAAGGGGCAGATTCCAGCAACTTTGACAAATGTAGACCTCCTCTGCGCTAACTTCTTCCTCAACCGCGGAAACCTTCTTTGCAAAGGGCGATGGCAAGTGGAGTGAAAATGGGCTTTATTGACACTGGAATACTTACCCAAATTACAGAATAATCTGTCTGGCATACGACCCTCTGTCAAAACTCTCTAAGAAACCAAAAAGTAATTAAGCACTGAATGGTCCCCTTTTATAGGCATTCGAACGAAGAAGACCTAGCGAAGCAATTCCAAAATTAAAAGTTAGTGGGAGACAGGTGTCACAAGGCCATTGGACGTTAGGGCCCCCATCATCACGCGTGATGTCACACTCTCTCCCCTCCTCAAAAACTACAATCGAAGACGTAATAGCGGACACGTGGCGTCCTCTCCTTGGTCCTTTCCATCGAGGCAATTATTAACATCCTCCTTGAACCCCGTAAAAATCTATTCATTAAGCACGCATTTAATGCTTCCATTTGCCTTCTCAAGGACCTCAAACTCCTCTATTAACCATACCAGCGATTCGATCGTCTTTCGGGGGGAGTACTCAAAAACCAAGCCCATCCTACCTGTAAACCTAAAGTTTTTCAATCGTCTTATGCCCGCTTCTCAAAAATCCTCAAGATTTTTTTTGGGGGGGGGGGGGGGGGGGGGGGGGGGGGAAGACAAAAAAAAAAAAAAAACAGAACAAAAAAATATACAAACAAAACCCCCCCCAAACAAACCACAAAAAAAAAAAAAACCCCCC
>CAOJCR011311248.1:0-10566 GCA_948330485.1 Euphorbia neoarborescens | reverse complement strand
CCATTCGGGAACAATTCATACAAGTAAACACGATGTGAAAGTTTTGCATTAATGGTTTCAAAAGACATGTAGTTCAAATTAAGCCTTAGGAACACATCGCACTAGAAGAAAGAAAAGCAAAAGTTCATTCTTGACATTGGTTCCTCTTGAATAATGGTTTCATAGAATACGATGTGACAAAAGGTAGATATGCTTCATGATGAATCTCTCAGATAGACAATTTTAACATGCACATACAACAGTGTATGCAAAAGATGGAACAGTTTCTTGCATTTCATTCGAAGTCAACAGATAGCCAAATGTCCTTACAAAATCAAAATACCTCCCTACAAGTAGGGGGTCTTCAGATGGCCTGTGCTTGCCAGTTGGTATGTCACAAGAAAGATCTCACATTAGAAGTAAACGCTCATCTTCCTCTTCTTCTTAGTTTGAATCAATATCCTCTAGGCGAACCTTCTGTGTCGGGCTATCTATACTTGACTTAGTCCCTATTTTTTGATCCTCATTAGCTCGTGAGGTTTGGCTTATCATGAAATTCTACGACTGCCTTCCATTACCCTTCAGACAATTACCTTGAGAAGAAGAAGTGGTTGCTGGTCTAAGCTTTTCTATCACCCCTTCCTTAATAAGGTGCTTAATCTCATACAATAGACCATGGCACTCGTTAGTTTGGTGACCCGCATTTATGTGATAAGAGCAAAAGTTGTCACCGTTTGATGGACTTAGCACTACTGATGGTTTGACAGGGGTAAGTATTCCTTTCTCTCTGCAATTCTCAAAGATATGGGATAGGCTGACATCCCAAGGGTTCTTGCATACCTCTCTCTTAGGAGTCTGGCTAGAGGAGGATGGGGATGACAAATATTGAGGCAGTTTGTTGCTGTGGTTCCTGAGCATTTTGGATGATTGGAATGGAAAATATTAAGGTGGTTTGTGGTTGGAGCTCTCTAGCGTTTTGGGTAGTTGGGATGGAAAATATTGAGGTGGTTTGTGGTTGGAGCTCTCAAGCGATTTGGGTGATTGGGTCACAGCTCGACTGGCTCCAAGTTGGTGGTTCAGATGTACCACTTCTGATTCTAGTGCGGTATACTTAGCCTTCATCTCATCCATTTCCAAGGTATTTCGTGCAATGTCCCCCTTAATGGCATTTTTCACTATCTTGTTCAAGGTGCAGTTGAATTTCGGGGATGCCAGTTAGTCTGTCAGTACGTCTATAATCCAATTTGCAATCTCCTAGTGAGGATCTATTTTTATCTTCCAAAAGTACCTTACCAGTCTCGATCTTTCTTTGGTTGTCAACTCTGATCTGAAACCCCCTTCGGGTCTCCACCCATGCAAACATGTAAGTATAATATATAATGCATGATTGTATAGTGTAGTATAACGATATTCAGGCACAATACTAGTGAATTTGTGAATGCTTGCGGTATGTACAAGTGTAAAAGGAAGATTTGGGATTTAACCTCCAGTCACCCGTAGATGACCAGATTCTGGATTAGAGAGTGCAAATCACACGGTCAAATATTGCTAACCACACACAACATAGTCACCGTGCTGGTCATATTATAGATGCAACAGGTGGGTATGTATGATATATAGATCGTAGAATGGTATTGAAATTATAACATGATGTGTATGATGTGACATATATATGAGACAGTGATGGATAACAATTATGACATGCAGAATGTGCGGATTAACAGAGTTGAGGGCATCTAGGACTCAAAAGGTATTGATCGGAGGATGCCGATCACATTACTAGTTAGAGAGTGTTGACCTGCACGATTAAAGAGTGTCAATCACACGATTAGAGGGTACTAATAAAATACAAGAGACATATAACCTCTAGGTACCCGTGGGTAGCTGGATTCTAGGTCAGAGAATGCTGACTACACGAACAGAGGATGCTGCTGGTACAATTAGAGAGTGCTAATCACACGACTAGAGGGTGCTAATCACACACAAGAGCATTACGATCTCCTAATTCTACATGACACATTCGCCCGTCATAAGAATACATGATGTGGTCAACAACCATCGGATATGATTTAATGGTCAATGACCGCGTGATATGAGCTGATGGAAGGATTCAGTTCTTGAGTCTTAATATAATAATATAGCTCATCTTTGGAGCCTTGGTTTGATGAAAGGACTTGGTTCTTGATTCTTGATAAGATGACTCAGTTCTCGATTTTTGGTGTAACATTGTGTTTCATCTCTGGAGCCTTGACTTGATGAAAGGAATCGGTTCTTGAGTCTTGATATAATGTTACGGCTCATCTCTGGAGCCTTGATTTGATGGAAGGACTCATTTCTCGAGTCTTGATATAATATTATGGGTTATCTTTGGAGCCTTTATTTGATGAAAGGACTCGGTTCTTGAGTCTTGATAAGATGACTCGGGTCTTGAGTCTTGATGTGATGACTTGGTACTTGAGTCTAAGTAAGGTGACTCAGTTCGTAAGTCTTGACTAGGGGACTCGGTACTTTAGCCTTGATGTGATAACTCGGGACTTGAGTCTTGATATGATGAATCAAGACTTAAGTTTAAGTGAGGTGGCTCGATTCGTAAGTCTTGATTAGGTGACTCGATACCAGAGCCTAGATGTGATGACACGGGACTTGAGTCTAAGTGAGGTGACTCGATTCGTATGTCTTGACTAGGTGACTCAGTACTTGAGCCTTGACGTGGTGACTCGAGACTTGAGTCTTGATATAATGACTCGAGACTTAAGTCTTAATGTGATGACTCGGTACTTGAGCCTAGACGTGATGACTCGGGACTTTAGTCTTGATGTGATGACTCAGGACTTGAGTCTAAGTCTGATGACTTGAGACTTGAGTCTAGATAAGGTGACTCAGTTCGTAAGTCTAGACGTGATGACTTGGGACTTGAGTCTTGATATGATGACTCAGGACCTAAGTCTTAGTGATGTGACTCGATTCATTAGTCTTAACTAGGTGACTTGGTACTTGAGCCTTGACGTGATGACTCAGGACTTGAGTCTTGATATGATGACTCGGGTCTTAAGTCTAAGTGAGGTGACACCGTTCGTATGTCTTGACTAGGTGACTCGGTATTCGAGCCTTAACTTGATGACTCGGGACTTAAGTCTTGATATGATGACTCAGGACTTGAGTCTAGACGTGATAACTCGGGACTTGAGTCTAGATAAGGTGACTCAGTTCATGAGTCTTGATGTAATGGCTCGGGACTTGAGTCTAGATGAGGTGACTCGATTTGTGAGTCTTAATGTAATGATATGGCTCATTCACGGAACCTCGATTTGGTGAAGACGCGTGGTCTTTGAATGATTCATGACAGCTTATATGTGATGAATGTCATGGCATAGCTTGTTGTGATATGGCGTTGCATTTGTTGAATGACATGACATGCATATTTAATGGATGTAAAGGCATTGAATATTGTTATGACATGGCAAAACATGTTAAGCTATAACATCTTGATTGTCACAAATTGTTCATTTCATACATATGAATAAAAAGAGAGTCATAAGACCAAGTCAGATACAACTCATCAAAACAAATTCAAAAAAGGTATACTGATCACTTCCCAAAATTACAAGTGAAGCTGGCCCACTCTTCCCGAGTGGGAAAAGTTTTAACTCCTCGAAGCCAGATATAGTATTCTTCATCTGGCTCTAGTATGGCTTATTGGATGTCGAGTCCCTCGAAGTGCAAGTGGCAAGCCCACCTCTCTATTATCATACCATGCCATTCGGGTGTATACAAAGCTTCGGCTGACCTTGAAATCATTTTTAGAACCCATTGTCAGAACCTATGCTGCCTAGACAGTCTTGATGGAAAGTAAAAGGTGTGCTTCATGAGTCCTAATAATTTGATGTCACTATTCCACGTAGATACTCAGACAGTAGCTTTCTTCTACCAAGGGCACGTCCATCGGATGTCTGAATGGGCCAAATTGGATAACTTGTGATGCCAATCTTCTTTGGTCAGATATAGCATTCCCTGGCTAGTAAAGGGTCTTTCTCTGATCTGGGGAAGTTTATATTTGGAAAAGTGGCCTTTGGGTGGTACAATTAGGGATAGTTTGTCCACCAGCCAAATTTTAAGGATTAGATGTGGGTTTATATGTATGTCCTCGGTTCTGGATTATTTATCAAGGGATATAAGAGTTTCGGTAAGGATGAGGACTACTGGAGAAGCCCCTCTAGCCATTTGTGGGTTAATGGAAGCCAATCTGAAAGAGGCGGTACTGTATGGTAAGCCCAACAACTGGTGCACAATCATCATGCTTACCATGTAGAACCAACTAGGGTGTGTACTGGGGGTGAGGGAACACCAATCTACGACAACCATTAAATTGAATCCCATAATGGAAGTATCTTTGTACAGCAGCGAAAGGAAAACTTCATGTTCTGCTCTAGGGAATGGGAAGTCTTTGGCCATGGTTTCTGGGTGACCATATACAAATTCTGGTATGGCTAGGAGAGTATTTTGGGATGGAGGCACACCGATGATAGTGCTGAATTCCTCAAATATCAGACAAAGTTTGTGATCATTGAATCTAAAAACATGGTCCACCGAATCCCAAAATGCGATACAGACCTTCAGCAATTCAGGCAGAAGTCGGATGTCGAAGCAAAATTTGGTGTCCCTCAAACCAAAGGTTTTGAGCATGGTCCATTCTGAGTTCTGAAGTAATTTGAGGAATGTCTGAAATTGTTGTTCGAAATTCTCTATGGCTCCTACCTTGAAACACGAAGATAGAAAGTAAGATGATTTTTTATGGAAATGCATGGCATAGCATTTCAATGATGTATGACATGACATATCTTGGATGATGTATGACATGCAATGCATGGCATGGTATAGTGATGCATGGCATGGCATTGTGCATGACATGGTATAGTGATGCATGGTATGTCATTGTGCATGACATGGTATAGTGATGCATCGCATGGCATTGTGCATGACATGGAATAGCGATGCATGGCATGGCATTATGCATGACATGGCGTAGTGATGTATGACATGACATAGTATTGCATGACATGGCAAGGTGATGTATGGCATGACATGGCGTAGTGAGGTGATGCGTGATGTAGCACCATGAGCAATGATGTGAGGTTTATGTAAAATACATTTCTTATATTGCATTGTACAAAGGACGTGATACCTGACTTGGGTACTCTAGCAAGACGAGGCTACGACTTTGGGTGTTTGGATATGATTACCCGATTTGGGTAGAGTCTGACAGAACGTCGTTGTGACGCTAAATGTTTGAACACAATGCACTCTCGTGAAGGTATAACAGTGACATGTATTGCGAGATATGGACTGAAAAAGAAAAGCATATGGCTGCATACAAATATGGGTTAGCGTGGCATGCAATGCTCTGAAATAAAAAGTGATTGATTGGAATGCATATGAAAGCAATACACAATCATAAACAAGAGCAAGTAGCATGCGAAAAAGAAATTTCCAACCTTATTTCTCCGCGTGGTATAAAGTCTCTAACCATTCCTAGGTGGGGGTCTCTTTACCATTAACGGGGAATGGCAAAGGTCGCAACTAGATTCATTTCATTTTGTGTTTTGGGAATCCTAATGGAAGTTGCTACGGCTTCTATATGCAAGGAAGTCAATGTCCGAATAGCAAAGGAAGGTCTCATAGCAATATATACCATCTTTCTCTCCCCAAATAGGTTCGAACGAGACGATTAAGGTACGAGGCTATCGGTGGCTTTCCAATAGATGCCCTTGGAACTGAAGTGGCCCACAAGCGACACTTTTTTGAGAAAGCCGAGGTAGGTATGGTAGTCTTAAAGTGGTGAACTGCAAAGTGTGTCTACTGCAATGTGTATATACAAAAAAATGCAGAATCCATTTAAAAAGGATATGCAAAATAAAAACATTTTGTCTTGAAAAAGATTGTCGATTTTCCTTCAAAGCCTTTTTGAAAAAGTCTTTTAAAGTCTTGCCAAAAATTCCTTTCAAAATTTTAAGTTTTGAAAAAAGGTTTGAAAAGAATTTTCTTCTCCAGCGGAGTCGCCACTAAGAGAGAGAGCGACCCTTTTGATGGAGGTCAAAAAGTTGGTTTTGGAAATGGATTTTTAAGTTTGGAAGATTTGATTTGGAAAAAGAGATTTGATTAAAAGCGAACAAACCCTTAAGCAATTAAATAAGCGTGTGAACGTGGGCTTTAGGATTTTCAATTTAAAAGAAATCCATATTTTTAAAAAAACAATATGTTTTGAAATCGAATCTCTTTAAAACGATATTTGGAGTAGCCACCTGGTTTTATGCTCTACGGGAAATAATTCACGGTATTTCTTAGATCCTAAGTTTCAAATCCAAAACCGTGATAAAGAGATCGAGTTCGGGCAAGAAATTTACTTATCCTTTTTTCGAAAAGACTTTTGAGAAAATCGACAATATTTTTTAAGACAAAACAATTTTATTTTGCATGAAAACCAAAGTTGATTTTAATTGAATTATTTAGGGGAACGAGCACACAAACACAATAAGAAAAGTGATAAAAATTACACGCCATTACAAATATTCACACAAGCTACACTAGGGGATACATTTGTTGGGGAATAGGATATATCATGAATATCACATACATACATACATGAATAGCATAAATTAAATGCTTAACACAGCAACATGCTTGAAATGGATATGTGATTAGAATGGGAAAGAAGATAGCTCAAGACCATTTATTTTGGGGGAATTTTGATCCAACTCGATTAGTTAAATCAAACGTTTTAGGCGGAAAGACGGACTCGTGTCGGCTCAAAATTTTTTTGGCTCATTTACAAATGGGTTGTGATGACATTTATTTTCAAAAAGTATTTGGCTCGATTTTAGTTTCGGAGCATACGAAATTTTATAGGTTGGAAATCCAGGAAATAATTCCCCTCGTTGCATTGTATTAGCGGCCCCAAACCCGGCTTCCCGGTACGATTTTCTAGATGCAAACACTTTCAACACGAAAATTAAATCTTAGTCTCGACATACAAATAATATTGCTTTAATTTATTGGCACATCATCCGAAACACAAAACAGTAATTAAGGACATAAATAAAAATGCATGATTTTAATATTCTTATTCAAGATTTTTTAAAAGAAAAAAGAAGCATTATTTATGTGGTTAAAAACCAAAAGTCGGATCACTTTTTCCTCATAACCAAATTACGATGCATTCAAGTTTAAAAAAATAAGATAAATATCTCATCAGTTTCTACATCAAAAGAGCTTTTCAACGGTAAATCATTTGCGTAATTTGGATAAGAAACGAGTGAGATATTGCATTTTTAATATAAACGGTAGGTAGCTACGGATTTAGTGACGGACGGAAATTTGGTCGCTAAATCGTGAAGGAGTTGGGCTGCTACCTAAGGGATTTACTGACGGATTTAGCGATAGAAAAATTCCGTCTCTAAATCCTTCAGTCTTGGCTGCTTTAAAACAATCTGCCTTTTTTTTGTTATTTTTGCGTTTTTCTTCGTTTTTAGTCCCTTTTTTTGTCCGATTTAGCCTATAAAAATCCCACAACAGTAAGGATTTATCCAAAGGTCATTTTAACACGAAAAAATATATTTTTTAGCTATTAAAACCAAAAGAAACACATGTTCAAACTAAACCGATTTCAACTCGTATTTAGCCCGTTTAAGCTTGTTTTGGCCCGAAAACTTACCTCCACATCTCCATTTTAGTATAGGTAAGTAAATATTGTCCCAAGGAGGTTATTTTAGGTGGTTTATCCCGTTTTTTACCGAAAGGATTTACACTTTCTAACAAAAAATCGGTTTTTAGTTTAACCCATTTCAAACATAAACCAAAATGTGATTTACACTACAAATATGCAAGATGACAGAAAATGAGGGTATAGACTAAGATTCATACCTCCTCACCACGTATCCACGATTTTATGTTAAGAATGAACTCGAGTTCCTCCAGTAGCTCCGCCGACCACGAACCCAAAACAAAAGCATTTTCTTTATATTTTTTATTTATTAAAACTTCAAAAGCAAAGAGAACTTATGAGTTAAGTCCTTCACTTTTGAAGTATTTCTTATTTTTAGTGTTCGAATGTTCATTTCTAGAGAAGGGAGTGAAGGAAGAGATGAAATGATGGTGAAGAAAGCTAGTTGGAAAAGATGGGTTTTTTGAGAGAGCTCAAGGTGAGATTTCTTTGTTGAGTTTTCTATTTTGTAAAAGATGAGAGATGGAGAGAAAAATGAAGAAGAATGGTTAATGCAAGAAGGAGTTAAAGTTGAAAGCTTAAAAGAAGATTAAGGAGAAGAACTTGAAGAAGAAGGTCAAAAGTTGTTGTTCTTGAGAGATTGTTTTTTTTAGAGGTTTTTTTAAAGAGAGTCCAAAAACCTAATTTTCTTAATTTCCTTTATGTTCCTACGTGCCTCTCAAAATGAGCAGGAAACTCCTCTTTAATTACTCACTAATTTTGCTCCCTTTATTTTGGGTAAACTTTCAAAGTCTCTTTCTCTTATGTCTTAACCTTATTTATGCAAGAGACTAGTCAAGGTTTATCTCCTTACCTCACCTCATCTTAATTTATTTTCTTTTCTCTATTTTCTTATTTGATTTTGGATTAATCTTTTTGCAATTTTCAGATTTAAATTTATTAACTTCATGTCACAAAAACTCACTAATTTGGGTTTTGGGCCATACCTACATATGTGTCCCTAGTGGGCTTGGGTTTGGCCCCGATAGGCCCCCTAGGTCCACACATGTATGTTCGGCATCAACCGCTCAGAATCGCTTATGTAACACTTGGTTTGGGTCTTGTGGTGCGGATACCAGAGTCCTTGAACTTTCTTTTGATCAACGTACGCCGAATATCGAAATGAGAAAAAGTACCGATGAATGCGGTTTTCATCACTGCCTTGGGATAAAAATCCTAATGCTCACAATATGATCATCCGTCAACCTCAAAGGCATAGGTATAGACCGGATTAACTGATGTTCCTGCAGTGTAAAAAATTCTGTCAGGATTTCATCATCCCATTGTCGAATTATCGTATTTGACATTAAACCCACCACCTTCGCCTCCTTCAATTCAAGACATGGTGGTTGAGAAAGAAGGCAACCAGTTTGTGAAAATAGCCACCTATCTTTCCAAATACGAGTCTGAAGTCCTGAACCAATGTGCATAAAATATTCCTTCGTAATAAGATGTCGCAGAGCAACAATACTCGTCCATATAGCACTAGGTCGTGTTCCTCAAATAGAATGGACAAATTCACAATTTGGAAAATATTTGGCTTTAAATAGCCTAGAGACAAGAGCATTCGGTTGCGATACAAATTTCCATGCTTATTTACTAAGTAATGCTATATTAAATTCATGAAAACGACGAAAGGTGAGACCACTCTAATCTTTTCAGACATATCAACCTTCCCACACATGCCATTTAATGCCAGAATCCCACCAATAATTATTAAGCATACGTTCCATTTTATGACAAAGAGATAACGGAAGTAAAAATATGCCCATAATGTAAGACGTCAAAGCATGAGCTATCGATTTAATAACCACTTCCTTACCTGCTTGAGAAAGATGCCAAGATCGCTAACCTTGAATTTTTTGTCTAAGCCGATCTACAAAATACCGAAAAACATTTCCCAAATTACGACCGACCCCGAGACGACTACCAAGATAATGACCCATATTGACAACATCACTAACTCCCAATATTGTAGAAACATATTCACGCATGGAAGAACCCACACTAGCATTAAACACAAGGCTTGGCTTATGGAAATTAATCAACTGTCTTGAAGCAAGTCCATAATCACAAAATTAATCTGAATTCTAGTTAGTTAAATATGTGGAGAATGAGTTTAAACAAGTTTTTTTTAATTTTTATTTTTTAAATATAGTCCAAATTATAACAAATTTTACAGGAATGGATAAATTATGGGCTATGACCTGATTTACTTTGGTATAACGAGAATTTATGTTTTTTTACTATTGATTACAAAAATTGTATACATTGTCAACAATGAATTTAGTATTTCAATACACCAAAATTAAAATTTACCAAACACGGTTATTTCTACTTTTGCTGAAGCAATAACCTATAGAGAATTAAATTGCAGTGTATAGATAGTCGTTGTATTGGAGGGAGATGTCGCAAATGTTATAACTGTCATGCACAATTGAGAGTACGAGGATGGATCAGCCTTTGGAGTTATTATCAACGATTGCAAAGTTTTAGTTGCTACATTCTCTAATCTATCTTTTTCGTTAGTCAGACGTAGTGCTAATTTGGTTTCTCATCTACTAGATAGGACCTTCCTTTTCTACTCTGATTTGTATGGTTAATAGTCTTACAACTATTATTGAAGAAGCTTTGTACTCAGATAGGAGAAATTTCTAAAGATCAATCTAGTTGGGATGCTTAGCTTTTTTTCTATTATTTTTTTTATGATCAATTCGCTTTTTATTAGAAAAAAAACTTGTCATATGATGGTTATTTTACTACTAAAGTATTAATGGTAATAATCGAATAATTAAAATAAAATATGAAAAAGAGTAAAGTTCATATATATA
>CAOJCR011310011.1:0-13277 GCA_948330485.1 Euphorbia neoarborescens | reverse complement strand
GAAAAAGGGTAGATACAACTCTCTAATGGAGTTGTATCTCCCTAGTAAAGACCAAGAACCCTTGTAGTGGTAGAGCCCTCCTTCCTTACTTGAGAATCAACGCCTTTCTCTGTAGAAAAGTGGTTGTTCTTCGTGTTCTTCAAAGTTGCAGAGAAAAATCTCTCTCTCTCTTTTCTATCTATCTCTTCTCTATCTATCACTCTCTATATCCTTTGATTTGGTGTTTTTAATGCTTATATATGTGTTAGGAGATGTTGAGATTGGATAGGGAGTGTTTAGGGACATTTTTGATTGGCTGGGAAAGGATTAAGAGAGGTTTAAGTGGCTGTCTTTTCAAAAATTCAAAAATCAAACCGTTTGAAAACCACCTTAACTGCTAGTGTCGCGATCGGAACAGGCACTGTCGTGGTCACGACGACCTTTTGGACTCTGAAGTGCTGAAATTTTGCCCTTGTCGCGATAGCGATGGGGGTTGTTGCGGTCGCAATGTCCTCTTTTGTGCATATTCTCCCCTTGCCTTTTAGTGTCGCGATCGCGACCCAGAAATGCCGTGGTCCCGATGAGCTTCTGTTTGTTGACACCTTTAACTTTTGCATTTTAGCTCCGTAATTTGCACCATTTGCACACATTCCTTTCTAAGCTTAATTCAAGGCCTATGGAAGCAATTCCCTGCAAAAATAAACTTTCTAGCATAAGAAAACCATTAAATACCAAGTTTATGCTATAAATTCACTAAATAACCATGCTAAATACATGTGCTTTGCACATAGTATCATTTCATCATAGTCAATTCCTTGAACTTGTTTGAACCCCTTTTCCACCAATCATCCCTTGAAGGTATTATCAGCCTTGAGTTTGTAGCACCACTTGCATCCAATCACCTTAGCACCCTCGAGTGGATAAACCAAGTGCCACACTTGGTTATCATGCATGGATTGCATCTCAAATTCCATGGCCTTGCGCCATTCATCTCTGTGTATGCTAGAAATGGCCTTCCGATAGAAAGTGGGTTCTTCATGATCTAAGATCATAAGATCCCCATCCTCATCCACCAGAAACCTATATCTCTCTGGATGATGACATATCCTATCAGACCTTCTAGGTTTTTGTGTTATTGGGATTTCTTCCTCTAGCTCTAGTAGAGATACCTCAGTTCCCGAGTCCTTCTCTTGAGGATGTGAATTTTGAACTTCATCAATTTCAATTTTACTCCCACTTTCTTTCTTAAAAAGGAACTCCTCTTCTAAGAAATGACCCCTTCTAGCTATGAATACTCTATTCTCTGTCGAGTCGTAGAGTAGTACCCCATAGTTTCTGTAGAGTAAGCCACAAATAGGCATTTGACTGATTTGGACTCTAATTTGTCACTTGCCAATTTCTTGACATGTGCAAAATAGCCCCAAATCTTCAAGTATGATACTTTGGGCTTTTGGCCCCATCACATTTCATATGGTGTAGTCTCAACCACCTTACTCGGTATACAGTTTAGTATGAAAGTTGTTTTCTCCATTGCATAACCCCAAAAGAAATTGGGAGCGAGCATCACTCATCATCGAGCGGACCATGTCTAGCAGGGTCTTATTCCTCCTTTCAGACACACAGTTCCACTGAGGTGTTCAAGGAGGAGTGAGTTGGGACTGTATCCCATACTCTTTCAGATATGAGTCAAATTCTTGGCTCATATACTCGCCTCCTTGATTAGATTGAAGAGCTTTGACTGTCTTGCTAAGTTGGTTTTCTACTTTGTTTCTAAAATCCTTGAAGCGATCACGGGTCTCCAATTTGTGTTTCATTAGGTATATAACCATATCTACAAAAATGATCAGTGAAAGTAACGAAGTATCTAAAACTAGATCTGGAACTCGTGCTCATGGGCCCACATACGTATGAATGTATTAGGTCTAATAGCCCACTAGCCCTCTCAGCCATTTTGTTGAAGGGTGCCTTAATCATTTTTCCTTTTAAATAAGACTCGCATGTATCGATTGACTTTAAGTCAAAAGTGCCCGGTGCTGCACTTGCATGAAGTCTAGCATTATGTTTCTCATTTATATGGCCTAAACGACTCTGCCAAATTATATAGGATTCTAATGGTTCGATTTAATTCTTTTATTATTGATGTTACATAAAAGATTATTAGGTTCTAAATCAAGCACATAAAGCCCATTATATAATGTAGCAATCCCATAAATGATATTATCCAACATCAACGTAAAATTTCCATGTTCAATATTAAAATGAAATCCTACCGAATCCAATCTAGAAACTTAAATTATATTCCTACGAATTCCTAGTACATAGTAACAGTCTCTGAGGGTGTATCCAAAGTGAGGTCACTGAACTTAAGAGCATGGAATCTTGCTTCGTTCCTGACTCGAAGATCCACTTCGCCATATTCCAGTCGCCTTCTATTTCTTAGTCCATGCATATTGCAACAAATGTAAGAACCACATCCTGTGTCAACGACCCAAGATGTAGAAATAACAAGGTTAATTTTGATAACAAAAATACCTAAAGCTCTCCCTTGAGCCTTCCTTTGCTCCGCCTTGAGCTTGGGATAGGAATTCTTCCAGTTCCCCTTGACTCTACATCTATGACAAATGTTCAAAGGTTAAACTTGGGTTTTCAGACGAACCGCCTTCTTGGCCTTAGCCTTGGCTTTTTGTTCCATGGCTTTAGCCTTTTCCCCTCTCCCTTTTTAATAGGATGGTCACCCTTATTTACCAACAACACTTTTGGAGTTTTCTTGATTGACTGCTCTGCCAGCTTCAACATTCCTTGAAGCTCCAGAACAGTCTTCTCTGTCCCTTGCATATTATAGTTTAGGATGAATTGATCAAAAGACTCAGGAAGGGACCTAAGTATGATGTCAACTACTAATTCTTACGCAACTGGCATGCCAAGTTGAGCTAGTGTGTCCATACAGCCCTTCAGATTGAGTACGTGAGTACACATTGGTGACCTAGCAGCCATCTTGCAAGAACATAGTGTGTTCAATTTTAAGTACCTTTCTTTCCTAGCTTGATCTTGGTACATCTTTTTGAGTGTATCCATGATCACATAGGTGTGCTCCTCCATGAACTATTTTTGTAGCTCTGAGGTCATAGTACCTAACAGTAAGCACGTGACATCACGGTTATCATGCACATACTGGTCATAGAGCTTTATCTGTGCCGCTGTCACTCCATGACCCGATAGGAGCTCTATCGGTAATGGCCTATCAAGGACATACTCCTTCACTTCTTGTCTTAGAACTATCCTTAAGTTCCTAGACCAGTCCAAGCAGTTACTTCCAGAAATTTTCTCCTGTTACAAAAGGGATTGGAGGGTAAATGTGTTGTTTGCAGCAGTTCTAACAGAAAATCTTTACCAATTCTTTGAAAAACAACTACGGAGAAAGAAAGTAAACAGAAGTTAAATAAAGGACTTAAAAGCCAAAATATTAATTAATTCAATTTTAATGTTCTTGGTGATTAATATTGCTGACCTGACTAAGACCCTCAATAAATCTATAATGACCCAAGCTGAGCTTGTTATGTAAAACCATTATAGTTTGTTAGGTAGGGTTAACAACCCAATCCATACTCTATGAACTCTTGGTTTGAAAGGTTAATGGCATATTACCTTTCTGTGCTCGGGAAAGGGGTACAATAACAACCCGTAGGGTCAGAAATCAAAGTTCACTCTATTGCCATATCAAGGTAATGAATATGTTTGTCTTGACCAATTATGATGTGGTTGGCTATAGCTCTCTTTACATAATAATTTTCATTTAGACAATATTCATTAATTGATGTCCAATCACCTTACGTAAATCAATATCAATTCAAGTAGTTGGCTAAAGCTCTCTCTACTGATTTTCTGATAAAGGTCCAGGCTGTGAATTAAGAAAGCACTTTTAAGCGACCCCGCATTAAATTTTAGATTCATTTTAATCAAAATGTTAACGGCTTAGCATACATAATTGCGAATTATGAAACATGCTTGGAATATTATTATACCATACAAACATGCAAAACATACATCATAAAAAATGAAAGGTGATCTATAGGCCCATATTACAAACTAATAGCTAACTATTACAATTCTTCATTATCCTTGGCTTTGATTTTATTTGGGCCCACCATCTGCTTCCGCTCCTTGGGCTTGCTCCACAGACTCCTACCATTTTGGTTGATGAATTAATTCTAATTATTAATCTATAACTAAACTAACTAATTAAATTTAAATTACATCAAAAATAATACCGCGCCGGGTATAGTTACCAAAATAAATAAAATACAACCAAAGCTTCGTAAAAGGCCCATAGACACCTAATCGCCCAAAAACAAACAATGTACCTATCGTTCACATTCATACATATCGTGAAGCATGCCAATGGTAAATAAAACCAAGCATTTCGATTTTAAATTATGTCCAGCCGTTAAGTTTGATGGTCGCAAATTTTAACTATTATTGTATATTCTAAAATTAAGTTCCATTGAATTAAATTTAATGCTCCCACTTAGATTTTAAAATCCATAATCTTAAAATTATAGTCGTCCAATACAACCCGTGTCATGGGCTATTGGACCAACCATTACTACATATTCAATTAAATATAACCATATAAAATTAAATATACATGTCACAACAAAAACATTTTATACATAATTAAAATTAACTATATTAATTAATATTTGTAACAGACCAATCCGATCAAATTGACCTGCAAAACTTAAAACTGGATTGGACCGAAAAGTTTAGAGTCACCCGGGACTGGAAGCCCAAGTGGACGTCGGGCTGCCCTGCCTACGGCTGCTGCCCACCACAGTAGCCAGCCAGTGGCTGCTGACTACCATACCTGCAGCTGCGGACCTTGCCCAGCGGCCAAGCCGCTGCCAACGGGCAATATCGCAGCCGCTGCAGCAGTAGCTTAATCGTAACTGCAGCAACAGTGGCATTGCCTCTGCGTGCCGCAATTAGTAGGCAACACCGCTGCTGTCTGCCAACGGTAAGCAGCCCGACGCTGCCACTAACGGCGGTCGGTGACTCCAGAAACTCCATATTATTTTAAATCAAACAAAAAAAAATACATACTATAGAAAATTAAATAATAACCTAATCTAACATAGCATGTATAAAAACTGGAATCTAAATTGGAAAAAAATATCAAAAATTCTGATCCTGTACGAAGCCCTAAATCTAACAATTAATATCACCAGATCTACAAATCAAATCTGTATATCCATAATTAGCAATTCAGATCTACTGAAAATAATTCCAGATCTTCAATAATTAATTTTAAATTCATTCTAAAACACCATAGACCTAATTAGATCTCTCAGACTCAACTGTAACCACGGATCTAATACCGCTGTAGGGGATCGAATTTAGGCCTAGAAATTTATCAGGCACAATGGAAGGTTTTTTAAAATTTTTGTATTCAATCTCGTAGGAACCGATTTGGTGAATCAGAGGGATTTAACTATCTATCTATCTAATTGGAACAGATTAGGATTTACGAAAGAAATAAAATAGAAAGATCCGGAGCTTACCGTTTATCTCTTCTGAGTTGCCGTTGAAACCTTACGATCCAACCAAAGAGTAATGCACAAACTTCTCTCAGTGATAGATCCGTGCTAGCGGGGTCAGGGATTTGATCTTGGTTCATAAAAACTCATAGAATGGATGAAACGAAAAGATATCTCTTTTCTTTCTAGGAAAAAAAGCAAATCTCAAGGATTCAAAAAACCCTAATTTCATTCATCCTATTCCATTTGTAATTGGACTGTAGAAATCCTAGTGGAATGGCTACTAAAAACGCAGACCACTAGCTTTCTCAGGCCCAATTAATTTTGATCGATCCAATTAAATTCCAACGACTCAAAAACAATTTCATAAATCGTTAATTAAATCCATGTATTATATTTTAATTTTCAATTTCACCAAACGGTAAATTGATCAATTAATTTAACTATGAAATAATTTAATTAAATATGTCAATTTGCTTAATTAGATTTTAATCAACATCTAATTAATTCTAATTGCACATAAACTAATTAAATTCCATTTATAATAAATTAATTAGTTAAAATTCTATGCAGATTATTTAATTAAATTATTAACTATCTGTAGTTCAATTAATTCACAATTAATTAATTACCATATGTGAATTCATTAATTAAATATTTCATATTTAATTTATTAATTAAATTAAATATGATTTCTTCAATCCATATTTGTTTAATTAATATGATACAAACTCATAGACCAACTAACCTGAAGCCAGAAGTTCGATGTGCAAGATCCTATGGGAATGTCTATATATAAGCAGCAGGACTAAGTCCCGTAGACTATTAAATAGGTTCTAGCAAACGCATAATAGCCCCAATCAAGACAACTAGCAACATCTCTAGTAGAGAAAAACCATCTTGGTAGATGTACTTGTATTATCCCTTACCATCTGATATCTGAAGATACATATAAAGTAAGGGGCATGGTTCCGTCATCCCACACTATTATATATTCCTTATCTAGATTAGATTACTGAGACAAATAAGAGCCCAACTTATTTGGGTACGGCCGCACACTCACAATCCTAATCCATTAAGTGGCCAGTGATATAATCTCAGTAGGTGCTGAGTGGTAATTCCATTGACACATTCACATCACATGCATATTTACTAGCTCATCCAATCATATATGTATTTGCATCCTATTATAGATACGTTAGGTATATGTCAAAGTGCATGAGATTCCATGCAGTGATGTAATACTCTTAGGTCTAAGGATAAAACAAGTCCTACCCAAGAAACACAGTAATGATGAATTCACCATGTACTGTTTAATATATGGATCTATCCAATACCGTGTAGGGCCCACATGTACCCGTATGCTTGAATGCCTCACAATCAACCAATGCACAGATTTATAGTTCTATTCATTCCCATGACTTAGAACAAACCTGGGATCTATTTATTTATGATTACAATCATTGGATTCTCTATTTATTATACAGCACAAGATATAATCAAATAGATTAATGCCTTTATTCCATAACACTAAACGTATATTAATACACAATAAAATACTAAATTCATAATATATAAAGGAATCTATGCATATGAATTAGGGCACACCAACAAAATGTACACCACAGAAGATGATGATTACACGTGGTGTGATGCATGGGTCAGATTGAGTTAGTTTGAGTTAGTACATGAGAGCCTGTGACTATCCATGCCACAAGATTTGCCCCACCATAGGAGAAATCTGATGAAGGTTGTGATCTAACTTGTGTAAACTCGTGGATATATGAGATGAACTCAATATGAAGTGGACACCAATTCTATAGATTATGGATGACGAGTATAATTACAGACTCTGGTATATTCGGTGCCCCCTAGACGCCTAAGAGTTTAGGGAAAATATATGACATAGATAATCATGTATTGATTGCGTGGTGGAACGATATGGTACAATTCCTAGGTCATGCCTAATGTTGGACATGTAGTGAGTGAAGACCTAGGATGTCATGAAAGAAGATGAAATAATGAATAGCAATTTATGATATGGCACTATACAGGACAAAGCATTACATCATGATATGCAATATGGAATCATGTTGTGGTGCGCGATAAGGCATCATGTATGATAGATGGGATAACATTGCATTATGCATGATATGGTGTTATGTGATATAAATGTCATGGCATTTGTGTATAACATGGCATTCAGCAATGATACATGAGATGGCATTATATATAGTGTGGCATCGTGATGCGTGATATGTCATCCTGTATAACACTTGATATGGCATTTGTGTATGACATAGCATAATATGTGTTGATGATGCATGGCATGGCATTGTGCATAACATGGCATCACGTGGTGATGCATGATGTGGCATTACATATAATGCATGACATGGCATAATATTTCGATGATGCATGGCATGGCATTGTGCATGACATGGCATCATATGGTAATGCATGATGTAGCATCATATAGAATGCATGACATGACATTGTACATGACATTGCATGATATGTTATTGGTGCATGGCATGGAATTGTGCATGACATGGCATCATATAGTGATACATGATGTGGTATCATATAGAATGCGTGACATGGCGTTATGCATGACATCGTATGATATGTTGATTATGCATGGCATGGCATTTTGCATGACATGCCATCATGTGAAATGTATGATATGGCATTTGTGCATGAAATGACATAACATGTTGATGATGCATGACATGGCATCGTGTGGTGATACAGGACGTGGCTTCATGTAAGATGCATGATGTGACATTTGTGCATGACATGGCATTCCATATTGGTGGTGTATCTCATGGCATTATACATGACATGGCATTTGCGCATGACATGGCATAACATGTTGATGATGAATGGCATGGTATTGTGCAGACATGGCATCGTGATGTGTGATATATCATCATATAGAATGCATGACATGGCATTTATGCATGACATGGAATAATATGTTGATGATGCATAGCATTGTACATGACATGGCATTTGTGCATGACATGGCTTAACATGTTTATGACGCATGGCATGGCATTGTGCATGACATGGCGTCATGATGCGTGATATAGCATCGTATAGAATGCATGACACATTTATGCATGACATGGAATAATATTTTAATGATGCATGTCATGGCATCGTGATGCATAATGTATGATAGACAGACCGTGATGTGTAGACGGACTCTATAATACAGCACAGGCTCTCAATTAGAAAAGTGATAAGGGTTGGACATGTAACATGTACTAAAGTACCCTATATGTATAGTCATGATGATGAGTGATCAAGCGGTGTTGATTATATAGAAATGAAATCTCGGTCTAAACAGGTGCGTAATATTACATTTAGAAATATAAACACACACAAACAGGATCAAATAGCATGTGAGAGAGGACCTATGTTTCAATGCAGGTCAGTAAGTCTCTACCATTCCTAGAGGGGTTTCTTTGCTATCGATGTGGACATGGCAAAGGCCGAGCTAATAGATTAATTTTTATTCATGCTTTGGAGACCTAAGGCAAGTTGTTAAGGTTTCTATATGTAGGAAAGTCAAGTCAGGATAGCAAAGGAGGGTTCCAAAGAAATATATATGCTCTTTCTCTCCCCAAATAGGTTCAAACGAGAAGAGTTAGTATGAGGCTATGGGTGGTTCTTCCAACAGGTGTCCTTGTGAGCAATATGTAGGAAAATAGCGACACTCCCCTGAGAAAACTGAGGTAGGTATGGTGATCTTAACGTGGTGGGTGCAATAGTCTGTCTACTGCAATGTAAAGACATATAAATAAAAATCCATTTGAATCGATGTGAACACAATTTGTTTAAAAAATGTTTTCCATTTTTGTTAAGTCTTTTGAAAATGTTTTTCAAAGGCTTGTCAAAATTCCTTTCAAAAATTTTTAAGTTAGAAAAATTTTATAAAAAAGTTTAAAAAGAATTTACTTCCCCAACGGAGTCGTCACTGTGAGCGGGCAAACTTTTTAAGTACAAGATAAAAGATTTTATTTTGAGATTAATCGAACTTTTGTTCCTAAGCAGATGAAATTATTCTTTCCAAAACACCTCTCGCCTAAGAAGCGATTTTAAGGTTTTTGGAGGAAGAACATTCCAAAAGAAACACACGAGTGATAGTGGGCTTAGGAGTTTGGGAAAAATGAATGAAAGATTTGTTTTGAAAACGATTTGAGAAAAACTGAACAATTCCTTAAGCGATGACAGGTATTTGGCAGTGGTTGGAAACAACTACCAAACCGCTCACTAAAGGGCAGTGTACCCTGTCGCTGTCAAGTAATAAATATGGTAAAGTCTAGGTGTCAATCCACAGGAAAGTATTTACAAGCACCGACCTACTGGGCTTCCTAATGTGTTTAAGTGAAAAAATAAGGTGTAAATTATTGAAAAATAAAATGCAGAAAATTAAAACTTCAATTAATGTATACGGTGATCAATCTCCTATCTTGATCTGTATCGAATTTAGCTATTATCTTAAGGTAGTTTACGTATCTTCTGAATATAATGCGAGGATGGCACTTATGCAGAAATTCAATTAATCAAAATGGAATCAATTGTAAAACCTAGCTCAAACAAATTCAGGATGCAAAAAGTAGCTTATCCACATATCGTGGTTAGGCTCTAGTTCGTTAAGACCTTTTTTGGAGGTGAACTAGTTATAGAGACTCAGGAACTACTGACCCGTAAGTTCCACGGAGTTGTTAATTCCAATGGTTTCCTAGGTTTTAATCTAGGTAAGGCCAAGTATATGTGTCTAACTAATAGATATGGATCTCACAAGACTACAAACACACAAAGAATATGCGAGCACATGACTTTCACAATCAAAACTCCAAATCAATTAAATTGACTCTTATGAAAGCGATGGCATGATTCGATGACATATAATCAACCGAGGTTGGTGAAGAAACACTAATTAACAATTAAAGAGAGTAAGAAAACTAATTCCAATTAATCGCAAACCATTTTCAAAGGTAGTATCATGTTGAAGATGAACGCTATAGAAAATTCCAATCCGAAGATGAATAATCGCAAACGGGAAAACCAAAACAGTAAATAATTCCTTAATCAAATATCAAATCGGTGTACAGAACCTCTCGGGGGGTTATAAGCCCTCAAAGAGTTCAGAGTCATCGAAAAATAAACCTAACTAATGTTCTAAAACCAGTATTTATATGTTCTCAATCAAAAAGGTAATACCCAAAATAGTTAGGGCTAAAACAGGTAAAGAAAATAGAGAAAATAAAGTCAAAATCGCAACTTTCCATGCAAAACCAAATTGGTACTCTTCGAGTAGGCTCATCTACTTATCGAGTACTGGAGAAAAATATGCTGCTCGATGAGTAGCCAGTTGAGTAAACTGTTTGTCTGATTTCTGCACATTGTACTCTACGAGTAGGTAGATTACTCGACGAGTACTCCTTCCCAAAATGGAAGATACTTCATTTTGTCTTTCCTTTGCTATAACTTTGTCATTCGACCTCCGATTTTACGGATCTAGGACCTGTTGGAAATCTTGTAGTATGAACTCCATCTTTTCCTTTAATTCCTACTCCAAAATCTGCCTCTAACTGCCTCAAAATCTGGTCCAAAAATCTAAACTTCTTTTCGCTCTTAGTCGGACTAAAATCTTATTTTCTTCTCACAATCAACTCAGGTATCTACCCCTGCATCGTCAAACTTAGAAGAATGGGTCAAACTAACCAAGTCCTCGATTTCACAACCTTGGACTGAAAAAGTAAAGAAAAATCACCAAACTACACCTAAAACCATAAATAACAAATAATGAAAAAAATGCATGAAACACAACACAAAAAGGCCAAATATTAGTCAAATTATCCATCAATGGGGTTCCATAAAGCCTAGAATATAAGGTTAAAACTGAACTTATCAACTACCCCACACTTAGAACTTTGCTTGTCCTCAAACAAATAACTTGAAACTCAGAACAAAGAAACCAATTTTCGCCTGAAAAGCCACCTAGAATTTAACTGTGCCAGTTCACCAATTCCAAACATGTAAGAGCAAGCCATGTACTAGCAATAATCATCTACGTACAAGAAACATAAGTACATCTGTTTTACATGTCTAAACTGATCAAACAAAGAGGAACAGTAAGAGTCTATACAACTAATTCAATTCTCCTCACGGATTTCACTCAATATGCATATAAATGTCAAGGTGAGAATAAAACACACTAAATCAAAACAAAGTACGCATCACATAGCGAACTGATGGCAATCTCGATGAAATCATTGGCAAAAATGGGCAAAATCAGAGAACCTATCGAGCTTATAACGTTCTAAGGTAAAGGTGAGGTATGGTAAAAGTCATTTAAGTCTTACAACTCCTTTATTTATACTGAAACAAAGACTAGCAAACCTCAGACATACAGAATAAGATGGAAACTGCATCACTTTTTAGAATAATAAACAAGCAACTTTAATTGAACAGATGTGATGGAAAAGAAATAAAGCGGGAAAACATCACAAATATGTACATTTACTAGCAAAGACAATCCAGGTATAAGAATGGAGAAACCTGGATTAGAAGAGTTTAGAAAGAGATTGAGTTCTATTAAAGCATTTTGGAACAAATTCATGAATTTAAAGTAATATCCCAGAAAAGATGTTCACGAATCACATAACTGGAACCCACCCCACACTTATATCAGACTCAGTTGCTTGTCAAACACAGAATAATACACATTTTTTTTTCTCTTTTTTTTTCATTGTGAGCAATTCCCTTTTGAAGTGCGAAATCAGTTTCCAGTATAAATTAAAGGAGAGGATGGGTCGAAGTGGAATCAAAGTAAAGGGAATTTGGCTTATAGCTTTAAGTCATTTGCCTAGTAATGTGGCTTTGAAAGAACATGCTATAGCTCAAATAAGGATTCTAAGGGTTATTGCGTTGGGTTCAAAAAGGTTTATCATGAAAAGAATTAGAGATGGAAGTGTGTGAATGTGCGGCTAAGACCTAAGGGTCTCAACATATTAAACCTATTGATGCCAAGTGCAAGATTACACCAAGTTCTATGATCTTGCATTCAATATCTGACTGTCTCTCAGCAAAAGAATGGAACCGAAGTGAGATGGTCCCTTATGGCTCAAAAAGTCCTTACTTTTAAGCACAAGAGAGTTATATCGTGGTTTTAGTTGCTTTACTCTTTCATTATTCCTAATGACTATTTTAGTTCAAGCATGGACACAAAAGTAAATGATCAAACCACTATAGATAACTACCCTTATTGGTTTTGTGTAAAGACACTGTTCATAATGGCTGACAGGCACAAATAGGCTAATTCCCAGCATACTTAATTCATAATTCCAAGCTTTCTACTTCTAGAACAAACAACGAAATTCAAATTTGGGTGTAGCTAAATAGTTATGAAGTCCCCATATCAGAACAATTCTCCTATCAATTCAGCATTCAACACAAATATTACACATGCTAACACACAAAACAAGCAAAACCAGAATCAAAACTATCCTAAACATTCCAACCAACATCCATCATACCAGAATAAACTAACATGCAAACTCAGCATAATAAAATAAAAACAAAGCGCATGCAATGCCACCCCACACTTAGGTTGTACTTACTCACGAAAGTGCAATGGAAGAAGTATAAAGTAAGGGCAGAGGGAAGAAGAAGGGTAAGAGGGGACTCAATAATGGCCCTTCGAGGGCGTTGGCGGAGGCGGACGAAGAGGAAAAAGGGAAAAAGATT
>CAOJCR011308876.1:0-10544 GCA_948330485.1 Euphorbia neoarborescens | reverse complement strand
TAATCTGGATTTTATCTGTATTTGTAAGACGGCTAGTCTCTGCTCCAGGGTCCAAGGGGGAATTTTCATGTACAGGTCTAGATGAGGATGGGCGCCTAGGCATTGTCAATTCTAAGAAGTGTTGATTTACGTAATGATGTCTTGGAGAGTATAAACTGAGATCAAGGTATATAATGCTTTCGTTGGAGGCGTTTAGCACAAAGTTATCAATTTCGTCATCTAAACTACCATAGCTAGGTACAGGGCGCATAGCACGAAAGAAATCAGAAGAAGATTTCTATCTCAAAACTCATAGTTATAATAGCTATTTATTGTAAAATTAAGAATCTAGTAAGGCAGAAAATGACACCAAATCGAGCAAGTAGTGAAGAGAAGGAGAAGATATCAAAATACCTTGAAGAAATAGCGAAGCTCTGAATAAAGAAAGAGGCCCAGCAAGTTACGATCAAGCACAAAAAGTGAAGTTAAGAGAGAGGAATAAAGAGGAATTTGGTAAGGCAGGGCTACTTATATAAGAAAGAAAAGGAGACGAATCGATGGTTAGGGTTAATGATGATGCAAAGTACAGATGTCATCATGTTGTTAAATGATACATGACCCAAGGGTCTGCGCAATAAATGCAGTGATAAGAAAATTTTGGAAAAAAAGGAGCGGCAATTATGATTTGAATTTGAAAAAACAGGTTGCGAACCAATTCATCCTTGAAAGGTGTCAAAATTACTAAGGAGAGACTACTGATGACAGTCAGTAATATTTTTTATAGCTGCTGACGTGTCCCTAGTAAAAGGAAGGATGACGTCAGCGTAAAGAGTTCGCCTTTTATCTAAAGGACGGACCTGCGCGTCCGAAGTTTGACCATCTGGTCAAACTTTCAGACCTTCAATATAAAACACCGAATGACCATAGAAGATATTCCGGATGGTCTATTCGGGAGAAATTCCCCAACTGGGTTTAGTGTTGATCAAATATGACTCAGCAATATGGAAAGTTATCTCTAAAAGGATGTCTCCTGAGAGGAGACATCCTAGGGATATTTTAGTCTTTTTACAGAAAACACTAATTATTAGCAGGAATTATTCATAACAAAATTCAGTTATAAGGTCATCTATATAAATAGAGGTAAAACCCACGAAAGAGGTACGTTTTTTTATTATTCTATTTTGGAGCATTTTACTTTCATTCTCTTATTCTTTTTCTGACTTAAGCATCGGAGGGTCCCCTGAAAATGACTACCAGTGTTCTTCTTTGTCTTTTCAGGCATCTTCTGAAAAGAGCGGGAGCACACAAAGTCACAAAAAGGAATCAAGAAATATTGTTTCTTCACCAGAAACATCAGATTTAGAAATGATTGTTTCTCAATTTGAGATCTCGAGGCTATTAATCGATTTGGAGTTTAATCACTATCAAATACCATAATAGCTGACTCGAGAGACAATTATTGATAAAGAATGATGGGTATCTATTCTTCATTTTTTTTTCTTTTGGATGATGTGGGTCGTTATAATTCATCTATTTAAATTAATTGAAAGTTTGATGTTTATTTTACTGTAATTTTTTTTATTTGTGTCAAGTTATCATATTTTGCTTTTCTCTCTACTTTTTACACATTTTAATACATGATATATTTTATTTGATCCGCAGCATCGTTCGGGTATACGACGCTAGTTTTAATATAATTATATTAAGGCTCCTTTGGCAGGAAGTATATTTTCAACAATTAGTTAAAATATATGAAATACAAAAAAATCAATAAAACAAAATTTAAGAAAAAAGAAATTATTTACAAGCTAATAAATTATTTTCTATTTATTACTTGTGACTAAATCAGTAGGACTTTTAACTATATATCCCTAGTTAGCATACAACCATAACTTTATTTTGTAAAGTTTTATATATAATATATTGAAAACAAAAGTTAATATTTAATTTTCTCAAAAATAAATTTTATGGAAATTAAAAAGAAAAAAAAATATTTGGAAAACTAATGGAGCTTGTTATCAGTTATATGAAACTAAGATAATGATAATAAAAATAAAAAAGATAACTATATTCTATACCTACACGACTTGTGATTAGATGAATGAAAAAGTAAGAAGTTTTGATAACTTCCTCATAGTCACTTGCCGAATCACATTACGAGTATATGATAAAACATGTGACTAAATATGGATGTATTTGACAGACACCCCCCGTCTTAATCAACCGCCCCCACACTCTCAGAATATCTTCGAACATCTACAACTCAAGCCTACAGTGGGCTAGACGGTTGATCCCAGACAGTCGGCAGTGCTGGGGACCAACGCCAATTTGGACAGAAAGAGAGAGAAAAGAGCTGATGCATTTAATGCAATAAGAACGAAATGCGGCCCGACAAGACAATATGAGCGAAAGAAGGCCTCATCAGAGAGTCAGGAGTGACACTTGTCAGAAGAGACAGGTGACAGAACCAGAGGGGCCATGCCACTCGCTACCCACTAGTAGCAAGACACGTGAAGACCAAAGGCACTATATAATCAGCAAGATTACCATCGTGCAAGGTATCTAAATCATTATCATTATATTTCTCTCACTAAAAAAGATATACTTCCTCTCTAAGTTAACTGACTTAGGCATCGGAGTGGAGTAATCCGGACAATACGGCTCCGATCATTTCTCTCCATCTTGTAGGTCACCGAAGTACTTAGAGGAACAGATTCCGATGAGCTTAGCTTACACGAGTCATCAATTTGTGCGGTGAGCGTGGACCAGCTGTAACCATGGCTCAAACTATGTAGAACACAAACTCTGCAGATCCTTCACCGTCAAACCCAACCCTGCACTTGATCGGGGCCATTTCCCAGTTGAGTATCAGGACCCAGCAGCTGCTAGGTAGAGCATTGTAGCCTACTATGGCATTGCACCGAATCACACAGCCTTTATCGGAATTCCCCCATCTTCTACAACCACACTTTCGAGTTATCAAACCCCTCTTATGTTTGGCCCCTCTCAAGCCTCACCTCCTTACCCTACAACCACCAACCCATGTGATGGTTAAGAAACTTACATTAAGACCCATCAGTAGATCCATCAGTATGTTACTATCCTTGGAGCCACGGACCATATATACCTTGGTTCTCATTACCAAAACCCGCAGCCTCTAGTCCCATCCTCCCCCAGACTCACCTCGGTAAAATCTTCCCGATACTCCCAGAGAACCTATACAAACACCGCCACCCCCACCACCTCTACCATCTTACCCTACTCCTGTTTTCTCCACCCAAGCTTTCCCGCACCTGGTAGGCCCTCTGGTCTAGACCATAAAAAACACCAGTGGTGAACATCTTAGCATATCACAAGTTCGAGGCTCTATTGAGACAGGGGATGGATAAGTACAACGTGGCCTACCAAGACCTTATTTCCCACACGGAAAAGTTACATTTCTATAGGCATATTTTGGATATACCGTTTGTCCTTAAGTTTAAGCAAATAATAATCAAGGACTACGACGACAAGGATAACCCAAAGACTACATTCGGACCTTTGCCGAGAAAATAAGGTTAGGAGGAGCTACTGAGGGCCTGATGTGCATGTTCTTCAACACCACACTACGCGGGTTAGCTTCCTTGTGGTTCGATAATCTAGACACAGGGTTTGTAATGGGTTGGAACCATTTGGAAAGCTTGCGCTAACTTTTCAGGTTTTATACCAATTGGAAAATCCTCTCGCAGCATCTATCACATAAAGCAGGCACGTGGAGAACCATTCAGAAAGTATATCGAGCGTTTCAACTGGGCATGCTTGAATGTTAAGAACCTAGATTTCACAACAACTTATGAAGCATTAATCCGCAACACAACCAACGAAAAAATATGTTATGAGCTCATCATGTGCAAACCCAAGGACATAATCGCTATGATCACGTGGGAAAATACTTTGTAGAAGCAGAGGAGATGGAAGACGAAACTCGTAGTACTGGGAAAGCAGATCATAGGCTCGTATTCAGCCGCCAGCACAGTGGGGTGAGTGACAGCCGCTCCCAGCGAGATAAAGTTGATCACTTTAAGAATCAATGGGAACAATGCTTTACAACTTATCCAAGGCCCTCTAGCAAAGAAGTATTATAAGCCACAACAGACAACCGAGCATCCTCCCACCCTCGCCCCTCTGGCAGCTAACAATAACCATATTATAGGTATCACAAGATGGAGGGTCACAACATAGAAGAGTGTCAAATCCTGGCACAAGAAGTGGAAAGCGTGATCGAGAAGGGTTGGACCAGGCCAACGGAGTCAAGGCATTGCAATACGCCCCCCAAGCCATAGAAAGAGAAGCCGAGGGAAGCCCCAGAGGATCGCCAGCCAGTAAAGGGAAGCAGAGGGATAGTTATGGTCATTGTGGGGGACTAGATGCCGCAGATATTTCAGAGATATTTCAACGATGGTTGAAAGGGATACGTCCAAGGGAGAGCGACACCTTCCTCCCTTCTAGGAGCTAAATTACATTCCGCTCGATCACATAGATGCCCTAGTGGTGTAAATGGGGCTTGAAGGCTTCACGGTCAAAAGAGTTTTAGTTGACTTGGGGAGCTCAGTCAATCTTATTATCAAACAGGTCGTAGAAAAGATTCAACTAGGACAGAAGAGAATTCAGCCTATCCACTCCCCTTTAGTGGCCCTCGGCGGCTATCTGATATCGGTTTTGGGCCAGGCAACATTGTCTATAGAAGTAGGAGATAGCAAGTTTCTATGGCGAATGAACGCCTTGTTCACTATCATTAATACGCCCCTTGCTTACATGCCATCTTGGGCTGACCCTTCCTTGTTAAGTCCGAGGCAATCCTTTCCCTCGGGTACTTGGCCACGCAGATCCCAACTCAAGAAGGAACGATAATAGTTAAAGGTAGCCAACGCGTTGTACAAGAAACATATCTGACGTCCTTACAACCACCTGAAGACACTGATTGAACGAGACACCTCGGCATGGGCCAACAAATAGATGAAGCAGGGAATAGCCATGACCCTCTCGTATATTTTGAAACAAATAAAGATATCATTATCAAATCCGACATGTTTCCTGGTTCTTCCTTTGCTAGGTGCTAACATGCTATATGTCATGAGATGGCTGATCCGTCACCCCTTACTGACCACATCAACATCAAGAGGTGATTTACCTGCTCTCCCTCGCTGATTTCTTTTGCCATGAAGTGATCAAGCATCTCTCCTTTATTGGCCTTACAACATGTCATAAGGCGGCTGATCTGTCACCCTTCACTGACCACATCAACATCATGAGATGATTAACCTGCTCACCCTCGCTGATTTCTTTTTCCATGAAGTGATCGAGCATCTCTCCTTTATTAGCCTTACGATATGTCATGAGGTGGCTAATCCGTCACCCCTCACTGACTACATCAACATTAGGAGGCAATTGACCTGTCCTCCTTTGCTGATTTCTTTTGCCATGAAGTGATCGAGCATCTCTACTTCATTGGCCTTACAACATGTCATGAGGCGGCTGATCCGTCATCCCTTACTGACCACATCAACATCAGGAGGTGATTAACCTGCTTTCCTTCACTGATTTCTTTTGCCATGAAGTGATTGAGTATCTCTCCTTCATTGGCCTTACAACATATCATGAGGCGGCTGATCTGTCACCCCTCACTGACCACATCAACATCAGGAGACGATTGACCTACTCTCCCTCGCTGATTTATTTTGACATGAAGTGATCAAATATCTCTCCTTTATTGGCCTTACAATAGGTCATGAGGCGGCTGATCCGTCACCCCTCACTGACCATATCAACATCAGGAGGTGATTGACCTGCTATCCCTCGCTGATTTATTTGTCATAAAGTGATCGAGCGTCTCTCCTTTATTGGCCTTACAACATATCGTGAGATGGGTGATCCGTCACCCCTCACTAACTACATCAACATGCGTCTAAGGAAATTAATCATACACATAAAAGATTCATAAAATTTGTCTTTATTACAAAGCATCAAAAAAGCATTACAAGAGGCCCTACTTACAAAACATCTACCTGCTTACCAAAATGATGGTACATGGACCAAAAACTACGTTTACAAGAGCAACTAAAGCTTCTAAGATACAAAGACGGTGGTACATTCAAAAGCTGTATAAAAGCCTATGCAACTAACAAAACTCCTGGCAGAATATTCCCATTCTGGTTCGTCAGGAAGAAGTCTGGTATGATGCCTCCTTTGCACCATAACATAAATAACAAAAAGGAGGATGCCCCATCTTGAAGATGTGACAGGGAGAAGATGCCCCATTGAGCAACATGATAGGAGGAAGATGCCCCATATAAGACCAGACAGGACTGACAGAAGGAGGGAGGAGGCTTCTCGGCAAACAAATCTTCCCTAACAAAAGGAACTCTCAAAGATGGGCTGCCCTCGGATGCTCCCTCAATGGCCCATTCACGTTCGGGTGCCTCTTCTCCTTCTCCTTCCTCGTCAGATGACCAAGCAGGCTCAGCCCCCTTCACCTACATAACCCATTCGGTATACCTCAAAAATGCATTCTCTGCCTGATGAAGTTCATCATCCGTAGGGAGTCTCACTTCAGCCGCCACAACCTCCTTAACTGGCCTCACTCTAGCCTTATCTATACACCTCTGACCGTAAAAGCATGCTATACAATGAGAAAATGCATACAGTTATTGCTCCCGATCATCCCATTCCTTATCTAGCTTTTCCCTAGCAAGGGCAGTCTGTTCTTTAGCCTTTACGGCCTCCTCTTTCTCCTGACGACACTCTGCCAGCTCTGCCTCCTTGCTCTCTAATAGCCCTCGCAGTCTGTCCCTCTCTTGAAGACATTGGTTATACTCCTCAAGCATACGGGCCTTCCACACATGACTCTCATGCATCATCCTCTTCAACCGTCCCTAAGAGTTCCACCTCACCTCAGCAAGACGACTCAACGCCTCTTCTCTCGCCTTCACGATAGCTTCCGCCCTCGATCTCTCCATAACCATGTTAGCATCATTCCTTTCCCTCTCTGCCAACTGTTCTCGAGCCACGGTCAGCTCCCTCTTCACTTGCTCCAGCTCCTCTTCCATTGGCTTAAGCCATTTGCTATCCTTCACGACATAAGACGATGCATACATCAAATCATTTATGCCCAACATTAGATGATGGAAGCCCCTATCTAGCCTATTCTTATCCAGATAACGGGGTAGGTACTCATTGTCTCTCAAGCAAAAATGCTTGCGTATCATGTTAAAATGGAGATCGTCCTCCCAGGAAACCCCCTAAGGCACTCGCCCCTAGGACAGCAGACTATTATGGACGGCTTCTTAGTCCACTAATTGCCAAAGAAGGGGGAGCGGCCTCGGAAGTCCCCTGAGTTGTAGGAACGAGCCTGGCCTCCGCATCCTCAACCAATGGGGTCGTCGCCCGGGAACCCTCAGGAGCCTCATCCACTAAGATCGAAAAGGCTACCATCCTAACTTTATGAATCTCACTCTGTAAAAACACCCACGAAATGAGACCTATCAGTCACGCCCATTTATGGTAGCCAAAATTGTGAAAATACTGCCTTGATTACCTCATTTAAGCGAGCCTTCTTAGAAGATGGCTCAGCTTCCTCTGAAGCCGCTAAGGACTTGGGTGTCTCCATCGCCCTCGGATGCTTATCCTGGCCCTCCCTATCTAAAGCATCCGCTGGCCCTTCCGTAGCAGGTTCTCCCACCAAATTCAGGGTCCACACATTGCCACCCTCTTGGCCTCCCTTCTCCACTGTCTCCTTAGCCAATCACGAAGACTGTAATAATGCAGTCACTTGCTGAGATAAGCGTCAAAAACCAATCGAACGAAACTATTTCACCAGCAAAAGGATACCCTAGGTCAGGGAGATCTCAACCACTAGGAAACCCTCCAACTCCGGTCGATCGACGTACCTTTATCCATTTCCCCCTCGCTATCGAAAAAAAGTATGACCACTGATGGACAAACTCCGACAACCTTTATCAACGAAACCTTTCTCCATGCTAACTTCTTCTTCAAACGAGAAAATCTCTTTTGCAACAGAGAAAACCATGCAGAATGAAGATGGACTTTAAGAGATTTAGAATACTGGCACAAGTTACGTAGAAATCTGCCTGGTATACAGATCACTAGAAAGAGACGAAGACATCAAAATGGTAACATTCAGCAAGACTCCCTCTTTTATAGGCACCCGAAGGAGGAAGACCTACAGGTGAAAATTCAAAATTCAAATCACCACAGGACACCTGTTACGTTGCCATTTGACCTTAACTGTCTCCATAATTGCACGTGATGTCACACACATAAAAACCGGTTTCGGCCAACGGGCCCCAAGACACCTGGCATCCTCTCCTTGGCATCTTTTACCAAGGAAACCCTTGGATATCTCTCTTGATCAACGTGCATATCTTCTCATTGTGATAGTGCATTCAATGCTCCTATTCAGAAAAATCAATGCTTTTTCCCTGTCTCCCGCCCCAAACAAACGTTCGACAAGAAATCCTCAAGAATTTTCATATATCCAGGGGGGGACTTCTGATACCCCCCTCATAGTCACATGCCGAATCACATGACGAGTATATGATAAAACATGTGAATAAACATGGATTTATTCGACAGATCCCCCCGTCTTAATCAACCGCCCCCAGAATATCTTCGAACAGCTGAAACTCAAGCCTACAGTGAGTCAGTCGGTTGATCCCGGGTTGCCGGCAGCCCTGGGGACCACTGCTAATTTGGACAGAAAGAAAGAGAAAAGAGCTGCTGCATTTAATGCAACAATTAATGTAGTAAGGACGAAATACGGCCCCACAAGATAATATGAGCGAAAGAAGGTCTCGTCAGAGAGTCAGGAGTGACACTTGTCGAAAGAGACAGGTGATAGAACCAAAGGGCCCAAGCCACCCGCTATCCACTAGTAGTAAGACACGTGGAGACCAAAGGCAGTATATAATCAGTAAGATTACCATCATGTAAGGTATCTGAATCATTATAATTACATTTCTCTCACTAAAAAAGATACACTTCCTCTCTAAGTTAACTGACTTAGGTATCGGAGTGGAGTATAATCCGGACAACCCGGCTCCAATCATTTCTCTCCATCTTGCAGATCACCGAAATACTTATAGAAAAAGATCCCGACGAGCTCAACTTACACGAGTTATCAAGTTTTAAAGTTTAACTAGGGTAATTGAGAAATGCAAGCAAATAAGTGAAAGATTATATTAACCCTAAAATATAACTCCCAACACCATTAATTGAAAAAAATTAGGCAAACCTTATATGAATGCTACTGTAATTGATTGAGTAAATAAAGTACTTAATTAATAATGTTTATATACATTAAAAAATATATAGTAGTAAGTAGAGTGTACATATATAGTTTAATATAGTTGCATGGGAATATGCATAGAAGAATATCCTCATTCCTGGAATTGACAAGAAATAAAAAAAAAAAAAAAGTAGTAATTATATATGTTAATTAGCTAATGAATGACTAATGACGATTACATATTGATCTAATAAGGTTGATTAAGATATGTATTGAAGAAACAGAAAGAAGCATGCATCTGTCAACCAGTCATTGGAAAATGTCAAAGTTGACTTCAATAAAAGAGGCAGATGATTCGCATGCTTTAGGAATAAACCGTTAAATGCCAATAAATAACACACTTGGGTCCTATTTCAAAAATGACAATGCATTACCCATTTCATTAATGTTTAGCAATAGTCAGATCTGTAAACCAAATAATAATAATAATAATAATAATAATAATAATAGTCAGATCCTGTAAAAAATGGTCTAATTCGAGAATCATATTTAATTTACTGCAGGTCACAAGTAAGCAATGGAAACTGAATTATTCTTTAAGAATATAATTTTGAAATTTTATTTCAACAAGTATATATATATTATATTAAAATTAAGTGTCAAATTGTTATTAGTATTGATTCATAGTCACGTAGTGGACCTGATATATGTTATTATTTCTCTAACTCTCTTGAGGGTGTCATACACAATTATATAGTTTGTCATTTAATTTATTATTGTTTTAAGTTGTATTAAGATATAATTCGTAAATTTGTATTTTTGTATATTCACATTACTTGTGATAAACTCATATTGGAGATGAAGAAAAGGACGAAAAAATTACGAGTCTCTGTATTTTTAATTAAGAACTTGGATGTGAAGTGCGTGCTAGAATCATGCTATTTTTAGTTTGTGGATTATTAAATTTACTTGTGGATGTTTTTTTTAATCGTTGATTTGTTAATTAAGTTTTTAATTTATGAATTTTTCATGTATGAATATTTAACAACTATATATAAATTTCTGGAATAATTATGAGTTTTTACAAAATTAATACTTGCAGGTAATTGTAATCATCACCCGTAACTTTACACCACTTCATGTATTTTGCTTTTAGACCCTTAGATTTGGCCTCACCCCTTTCATTCTTTGGTAAATTTCAATTTTAATTGCCATCCTATTCATATATTTAAATATATACAAGTATCGTCATTAAAATGATAGCATATATTTTTTCGTAAAT